>JABWTJ010000112.1:2173794-2234138 GCA_016801875.1 Solanum sitiens
TTTATTCATATTTTTTTTAATCACTTCTGTTTTATTCTTTCTTACTCTTCATTCTTTCAACCCCACTTTCCGGGGTTTTCCTTATAGCAGCCACCCTCAACTCATGATTTTGCCATGAGTCAAGGTTCACAATACCCATGGTTGGGTCAGGGCCAAAACAAGGTTGCTTTCTGCATTAGCCACCCTCAACTTATGCTTTTGGCATAAGCTGAGGTACACATGTCCTAGGAGGGACCAGGGCCAACACATTGCTCCCAGAGAAGATCATTTGGGGTAAAAAAAAAATCTAGTTTAGGCTCAATTCATTTGGATCAAAAAGGGATTAACTTCATTTGGTTTTCTGTTATTTTTTTAGGCTCAAGATTGACTATTTCGAACAAGGGCCTATGATCCTTTCCTAAGTGATTGTTTTGACTCACTTTCAGTAGGACTAACCAGGCAAGTTCTAGCTCAGTATTAATGGTGGGCATTCGACTTTACCTCACACTCACATGACATTCCTTGCATTCCCAGAGTATTAGACACCTACTTCAAATCTTAGATTCAGGATCATGCAGAAGTGTATCCTTGTTTCATGTTTCAAACCACACAATTATCACTTACTATGCCTAGTCATGCAAATGATTATCGAGATATCATATTTATATTAGCCATCATGCTTCAGATTTATACTGTGTACATAATATATGACATGCCGGTTCAACAGTAAAAGTAATCAGTCTTTTGGGGAAAAAGAACACAGGCAAGAAAACCCCAAAAGAGGATCGTGAACTTGGGCTACTCAGAATTCACCCAAGTGTTCACTTTCCATTTACCCCACCCCCTACAAAAAAAAAATATGCAATTGTCCCCAATGCATAGAAAAGTTAAACTACGTAAAAGGGTAAGTGAAGCAAACCTGAGGCGCTAAGCGCCGGTGATCAGCAAGCTGGTGGGTCCGGTTCCCCGGAACCTGCTCCCTGCGTAGTCTGGACATCCTCAGTAATGTCCGCAGCATCCACAGCACCATCAGTAGCGCCTCCCACAGAATCTACAATTTTGGAGCTAGACGCCCCGGCAGCTACTTCTACAGCCCTCAATCTACGGGCCTCCTCATCGGCAATCGAGGCTCTCCTCGCAGATTCCATCTCACGGCGCTCCTTCTTCCTTGCCCTAGCCTCATCCTCCTCTCCACCCCTGCGTCTCTTGACATGCTCTTGTGGGGGAGGTGGTGGAACATCAGAAGTGGTAAACAGGGCGGCCATCACGGTGTCATCGGCAGGCTCCGCAGAAGGGGCCTCAGACTCAGGCACCCTCGCCTCTAAAATCATATCAAGATCCGTCCGCAGACTCTCAACCGCAGCCTGGAGAGTCGACATGTCCACCGGAGGGGCTGGTCGGGCTAGTACTCGTAATTCAAATGCGTCTAAGCGCTGGTGTACCCCGGCGATCTGCCTCTCTGTATGCTGTATTATCTTGCGCTCCATGCGCTCCTCTGCCTCAGCAATAGTCTTCTGCATCCACGGCTGAATGTGATGCAGAAGAGTAGCCATTTGTGCCTCAAGTTTCTGAACCCGAGCTAGTGGGACCAGAGTGGCAGAAGGAGCCCAGCGAGAGGAGCTCGGGGCAGTGCTACTACCCGGGATAGACTCGACCGGAGTAGTGTCAGGGTGTGCAGAAGCAGCACGGGAAGCATCATGAGCATGCTCTACGGTGTCGGCCAGGTTCTCACCAAATGGGGCCACCTCTGGACGGGGCCCTCTGCGTGGGGCCAACTCATTGGCCTCATCCCTGATGAGGCCGATGTCAACATTTCCTGGCGGGGTCTTGAGCTGGTCATTGTGCCAAATGGGCACACCTGCTGATCTGCACAAAGAGAAAATCATGCAAGGGAAAGGGTAAGTTGTGGTGACCTTGAAGGCCCTCTCGTGCATGACCGCTTGGAGAAGCCAAGCGAAATCGACCTCAAACCCTGCCATCATAGCAGCCATCAGCACTGCACGATCCCAGGTGACTATGTTATCCGCAGCAGTGGGGGAGAGACAATGGCGGACGATCAACCAGAGAAACTTGGCCGTAAAGGGCAAGTTGGCCTTCCTGATGGCCCCCTTCGGCTCCATCACCCAATCCGCAGCCTCTCCATCAATAGATAGGTGCAGTGCCATCCACCTCTTGGTGGTCTCTCTCAGTGAAGGCTCACGTAAGAACCGGCCCTCTTTAACAATTTGCCACCGGTAATCAAACTCGGCGGTGAGAGGTGTGCTGGTGGAGTCAGAATCCGTGCCGTACAGATATCGGCGGATGGCTGGTAGGGAGATGTCAACCTGGATGCCTCATACTCGGACGTGCTCAAGTGGGGCCTGTTTGGCGGGGGCAGACCGCCTATCGATCTGCGAGCGAAGAGTAGCCACATAAGAGGCATAGAACTCGCGGACTAGCTCCTCACTGTAGCGACCCAAAGAACGAGCCGTCCACTCTAGCCGGTGTCTGGTGAAGAGGGTGTGAATATCTGGCATGGTGGGGAGACTTCCCGTGAGGACCCGCCTCTCCAGTGTAAGAGTCCGTGTCATGACGCCTTTGTCATTGAGAACCTTGGCGTCTAAGTATACCTTGTATTGCCCGTCAACACACCACCGGTTGGGCTGATCGGCAACCGGGGCAGGGACTCCTGTTGGTGAGCCAGGGGTGGAGTCGGTGCTGTCAGCCTCATCATCTGAAGCAGACTGTGTAGCTGTGGCAGGAGCAGAGGCGTCTGCAGACCCAGAGGCTTCCTCTGACCACGAAACTCTTAAGGAGCCAGATGCTCCTTCGTCTTGGGCAGTTGACCCAGAAGGAGTGCCGGTCAGTGTGCGCTCCTCATCAGACTGGGAGGCAGTGACTACGCCGGGCGCCACCTTCTTGGGCGTGACTCGCGGTACACGTGGAGCTCGTGCTGGAGTAGCAGTAGGGGGCACGTATTCTGGATCATGCTCATCATCAGAGCCTATCACCAATCGGGCAGACGGGGCGACAGATTTTGAACGCCCACGTGCGTAAACGCGATCTTGTTTAGGTGCCATGATAGGTAGTACCTGTAACGAATCATTATTAGTACTTGAAGGATGAAGCATGACACAAAAGAAATAAACATTTGAGACAATAATACTCAGACACTCAAACCAGTGATAACAGCTCTGAAGTAGCAGTAAGTCACGACGGACCTGGTGACGGACCGTAGTGCGTATGACGGACCGTCATGCAGTCCGTCATGTAATACTTGGCAACATAAAATATCAGAGGGAAAGTCTCAGACCGATACGACGGTTAAGCAGGACGGACCGTCACGGGTATGACGGTCCGTCGCACGTGTCCGTCAGAGGACACTTAGAAAAAGTGTTGAGACCCATAGGACAGGGGTCTCTGACCGTCACGACGGTTGTGCAGGACGGACCGTCGTGGGTGTGACGGTCTGTCACATATGTCCGTCAGTGGACACTTGGAAAAAGTGTTGAGACCCCTAGGATAGGGGTCTCTGACCGTCACGACGGTTGTGCAGGACGGACCGTCATGGATATGACGGTCCGTCACATGTGTCCGTCAGTGGACACTTGGAAAAAGTGTTGAGACCCCTAGGACAGGGGTCTCTGACCGTCACGACGGTTGTGCAGGACAGACCGTCATGGATATGACGGTCCGTCACATGTGTCCGTCAGTGGACACTTAGAAAAAGTGTTGAGACCCCTAGGACAGGGGTCTCTGACCGTCACGACGGTTGTGCAGGACGGACCGTCATGGTATGACGGTCCGTCATCGGGTTGTCGTGCTGTGAAACAGAGACAGAACTGAGGGGTGCCAAGTTTTACCCATGTGAGTCAGAATGACAACCCAAATTGGTAAGTTTTAAAGCCCTAATTTCTCTAGTATTGTCCAGGCAGTTTGTGGAATTACAGACCTAAGTTAGATAATATCTAGGCAAAAGCAGAAACCCATATGCAATCAATAGGGAAAAACAGTAAAACAACCAAAAAAAATAGTAAAGGGTAGAGTTTCAGGAATACATACCTTGGAAGAGGAGACAATAATGCACAAATGATGGCACTCAAGTTAGAAGGTTAAGAATCACTGCAGCAAATTCCGACCAAGAGGGAAAATTTTGGGATGAACAATGGGAGAAGATGGGGAATTTTGGAAGAGAGTGAAGTTGGAAGGGGAGAAAATGGAGGGAAGATTAAGTGAAAACTGATAATGAAGGGGTGGGGGGGTTTAAAACGTTTTAAACTTTTAAAATTCTGAAGCCGGGTCGGGTCGGGTAGCCGGGTAATGGCGTGACGAAACCCCGATGACGGTTCGTCGCAGTTGTGACGGTCCGTCACATGGTCCGTCGCCTGTGCCCTAGTTTTTCAAAATTACAAGAGAGCGTACCTGGCACGACGGAAGCATGCGATGGTCCGTCACAGGAGTGACGGTCCGTCGATGTATCCGTCAGTGACTGATGTAGAGTAACTTGTCTGCAGTACTTCCTGTAGATGTGCTACCTGAAAATTTACAACCCATAAATAGAAAATGCTACTGTTACTAGAAAGAGAAAAACACAAAAACTATAAACGTGATTAGATGATAACTATTGGGTTGCCTCCCAACCAGCGCCTGATTTAACGTCGCGGCACGACTGAGGACACTTGATTACTCAGATTTCATCAAGATAATATGCCTCAACCACCTCATTCGCCGATTCCGCATGACCAATATAGATTTTGAGACGTTGTCCGTTCACCTTAAACCGCACACCTTCCTTGTTTTCCAACTCAACGGCTCCATGAGGGAATAGTTTGGTGATCAAGTACGGTCCAGTCCATTTAGACTTTAGCTTGCCCGGAAACAAGCGCAATCTAGAGTTGAATAAAAGCACCAAATCCCCAATCATAAACTCTCGTTTCTCAATTTTTAGGTCATGGTACTTCTTCATCTTCTCTTTGTAGAGGGCTGAGCTTTCATAAGCCTTAAGGCGAAATTCATCGAGTTCATTTAACCCATTTAATCGTTGTTCTGCAGCTTCGTTCCAGTCCATTTTTAGCTTCTTCATAGCCCACATGGCTTTATGCTCTAATTCAACCGGAAGATGACATGCTTTCCCATATACTAGTTGGTATGGGGACATACCTATGGGAGTCTTATATGCTGTCCGGTAAGCCCAAAGAGCATCATCAAGCCTCCTTGACCAATCTGTTCTACTAGCGTTCACTGTTTTCGACAAAATCTGTTTGATTTCCCTATTTGATACTTCAACTTGCCCACTAGTTTGAGGATGGTAAGGAGTGGCCACATTATGGCGAACCCCATATTTCTCCAATAATCCCTTGAACAATTTGTTACAAAAGTGGGATCCCCCATCACTAATAATTGCCCGTGGGGTACCAAATCGAGAAAATATATTCTTTTTCAAGAATGCAGTGACACTCTTCCCTTCATTGTTTGCGAGGGCGATAGCTTCCACCCACTTGGATACATAATCCACTGCTACTAAAATATACTTCATTCCATGAGAACTCACAAACGGACCCATAAAGTCAATACCCCAAACATCAAATAACTCAATTACAAGAATGGGATTTAGAGGGAGCTCTTGCTTTCTTGAAATGCCGCCATCTCTTTGACATCTATCACATGCTTTGGCGAACTCATGAGCATCTTGATGAATAGTTGGCCAATAGTAACCACTTTGGAAGATCTTGTGAGCAGTCCGGACACCACTATGATGTCCACCAAAGGGTGAGGAATGGCATGCCTCTAAAATACTCAACATCTCGACTTCTGGCACACAACGCCGAATAAGCCCGTCAGCACAACTCCTGTATAAGTATGGTTCATCCCAAAAGAATTTCTTCACATCGTACATGAACTTTTTCCTTTGATGAAAAGACAAGTCCGATGGAACAAGATCACTAGCTAGGTAGTTCGCAAAATCTGCAAACCACAGAATCAGGTCTTGTGAGGCAGCCAAGACATGCTCATCGGGGAACGTGTCATCAATATCAGTCTTATCCCCCAACTCTCTCATAGCTTCATCTTCTAAACGGGACAAGTGATCAGCAACTTGATTTTCGGTCCCTTTTCTATCCCTTACCTCAAAGTCAAATTCTTGCAGTAGTAATACCCAACGAATTAACCTTGGTTTTGCGTCCTTCTTCGCCATCAAATATCTCAGGGCTGAATGGTCAGTATGCACTATGACTCTAGTACCTAGCAAATAGGAGCGAAATTTTTCAAACGCAAATACTACAGCAAGGAGCTCTTGTTCAGTGACTGTATAGTTCTTCTGAGCTTCATTGAGGGCTTTACTAGCATAGTAAATGGGATGAAGGATTTTGTCCCTTCTTTGTCCCAATACCACACCAAGGGCAACCCCACTCGCATCACACATTACCTCAAATGGACTGTTCCAATCCGGAGAAATAATGATAGGTGCAGATACCAGTTTTTCTTTGAGATCGCCGAATGCTTTCAGACAGGATTCATCAAAAGAAAACTTACAATCTTTCTCCAACAGTTTGCACAATGGATGTGCAATTTTCGAGAAATCTTTGATGAATCTCCTGTAAAAACCTGCATGCCCAAGAAAGCTTCTCACACCTTTTACGGAGATAGGTGGAGGAAGTTTCTCTATCACCTCGACTTTGGCTCGATCAACTTCTATGCCCTTTTCTGAAATACGATGGCCCAAAACAATACCTTCTTTGACCATGAAGTGGCATTTTTCCCAATTGAGAACTAAATTGCAATCTTCACATCTCTTAAGAACCTCAGACAAATGGCTCAAACATTGCTCGAAAGTTTCACCAACCACTGAAAAATCATCCATAAAGACCTCAATAGTATCTTCCACCATGTCGGAGAATATAGACATCATACATCTCTGAAATGTGGCGGGTGCATTGCACAACCCAAACGGCATTCTCTTGAACGCAAAGGTCCCATATGGACAGGTAAAAGTGGTCTTCTCTTGATCTTCTGGTGCAATAGAGATCTGATTATACCCTGAATAACCATCAAGAAAACAGTACCACCCTTTTCCGGCGAGTCTATCCAACATCTGATCCATGAAGGGCATGGGAAAATGGTCCTTTTCGGTCCATGCATTTAATTTCCGATAATCCATACACACCCTCCATCCAGTCACCGGCCTCATTGGAACCAGTTCATTTTTTTCATTGGGGACCACAGTCATTCCCCCTTTCTTAGGTACACACTGAACAGGACATACCCAACTACTATCGGCGATTGGATAAATTACTCCTGCATCTAACCACTTTATGATTTCCTTCTTTACGACCTCTTGCATAGGTGGGTTTAAGCGTCTCTGGTGCTCAATACTTGGCTTATGATCGGGCATGAGTTGGATTTTATGAGAACAAATACCAGGAGGGATCCCAATAATGTCCGCAATGGTCCACCCAATAGCTCTTTTGAACCTTTTTAGCACTTTGACCAGACTCTCAACTTGTTGTTCATTTAGATCTGATGCAATGATTACCGGTAATGTGTCACCGGTTCCTAAGAATTCATACCTTAGATGAGGTGGGAGAGCTTTTAGTTCTAGCTTTGGAGCCTCCTCAATGGATGGTTTAGCGGGTGGAGACTCGCGATTCTTCATGTCTAGCTCATATTTCTTCGGTTTAAACCGGACATTACCACGATCAAGGGCAGCAACTAATGACATATATTCTTCAATGCCTTCATTATCAAGATTCATTATCACTGCCGCCAGTGCTTCTACACCTAGTCGTTCTTCTATTTGTGTCTTGGATGATTCACCAATTTTGTAGGATATGGCAGATACCGATTGGAGCTCACCACTCTGCCGCATGGACCTACAAATGTTGAAAGTCACTTCTTCATTGTTCAACCGAAATTTCATCTGCCCTTTTTCCATATCAACTAAAGCTCTACCCGTAGCAAGGAATGGCCTCCCAAGAATAATAGGCACCTCAAAATCGACTTCACAATCAAGAATGACAAAATCTGCTGGAAATATGAACGACTCCACTTTTACTAGCACATCATGGAGTATCCCTATAGGCCTTTTTACTGTTCGATCGGCCATCAGTAGCCGCATCGCAGTGGGCTTTGGGTCACCCAAACCCAACTTCTTATAAATCGAGAGGGGCATGAGATTTATGCTTGCCCCCAGATCACATAATGCTTTCGCAAAATGTAATAACCCGATTGTACAAGGAATAGTAAATGCACCCGGATCTTCTTTCTTTTGCACTAACGACCTTGTAGCAATAGCACTACAATGCTGCATTCTGTCATCATCCTCAAAAGTGACCGATCTTTTCTTTGTAACCAAATCTTTCATAAACTTGGCATAACCGGGCATTTGTTCAAGAGCTTCTACCAAAGGAACATTGATAGAAAGTTGCTTCAACATTGTTATAAAACGCCGATATTTGCCATCTTCGGTCTTTTTCACTAATCTTTGAGGAAAGGGGGGTGGAGGTCTAGGCATGGGAGTTACCTTTTTAGGCACTTCAGCAACTTCTCAGTGTTATCTTCTACTTCATCACTAACCTCTACCACTTCATCATTGTCTTTCATCACCTTTTCCACAATAGACGGCATAGGTGGGTCAATAGTTTGTTTACCACCACGAGTAGTAATTGCCATGCAGTGTCCATCATTTTTCGGATTTTGGACAGTGTTGCTAGGAAGAGTGCCCGGTTGCCGTGTGTTCACAGTTGCAGATAATTGAGCCATTTGCAATTCAAGCTGCTTGATTGATATGGCATGTGTATCAACTTTCTGTCCAATACCTGCTACATCACTCCTTAACTCTTTGGTGTGCTCATCACTAGCATCGAACCTCCTCATCATCTTGTGCAACATATCCTCAACTCGCGCCATACTACCTCCACCATCCCTAGGAGCAACTTCACGATTTTGAGGAGGAACATAGGGCCCACTCCTCTCATTTCTGTTACCATAGTTACCCCTGTTGAAGTTGTTGTCGCGGTTGTAATTTCCATCACGAACATAATTACCCTCGCGGTTGTAGTTACCATAGTTCCGACCTTGATTTCCTTGACCTTGGCGCCAATTCTCCTGATTGGAGCCTTGGGCATTTGGTCGGAAACCCCCCGTCTGATCATTTACTGCATAAGAATCTTCCTCATAATAATATTCATCAGTTGGTGGTGGTGGTTTAGACAAGTAGTTCACTGCGTTTATCTTTTCTGCACCCCCAGTGACATGTTTTAACACTAACCCAAGCTCAGTTCTCATCTGTGCCATCTCTTCACGAATCTCATCTGTGGCTGGGTTGTGTGTGGATTGCACTGCAAAAGTATTTCTCCCAGTATCTGTCTTTCTAGTACTCCATGCTTTATTATTTCGGGAAATTTTCTCTAATTTTTCGGCAATTTCAGCATAAGGACACTCCCCATAAGAACCACCTGCTATAGTATCCAATACCGCTTTATTATTATCATCCTGTCCCCGGTAGAAGTATTCTTTGAGTGACTCATCATCTATGCGGTGATTGGGGACACTTCTCAGAAATGAAGTGAACCTATCCCAAGAACTACTAACTGATTCTCCTGGTAGTGCCACAAAGTTGTTAACTCTATCTTTGTGATTTAGTTTCTTGGAGACCGGGTAGTAACGTGCTAAGAAAACGTCCCTTAATTGGTTCCAAGTGAAGATTGAGTTATAAGGAAGCTCAGTGAACCAAATGGCAGCCTCTCCCGTCAGTGAAAGAGGAAATACTCTTAGCCCTATTACATCCAAATTCAAATCAGGCCTCCCTACACAGCTTTTACACACTGCCCTCACCTTAGCTATATGAGCATGTGGATCCTCGGACGGTAGTCCGGAAAACAAACCTCTAGCAGTGAGCATTTGCATTAGACTACTAGTGACTACAAAGGTGTGACCTTCAGGTAGAGGGGGCAATACAAGTGGCCCATCAGAATCTGCAATATTGTCATAGCCTCTGTAGTATTCTTGAGGACGTGGTGCGGGATTTTGTCCCCTTTGTGCACCTGGATTAGGATTATCAGGTAATAATCGACCATGAGCATCAACCGGAGCTGGGTTGTTCAGGTTTGGATCATCATCATTTATACCCAAGTTTCGATTCATTCTTCGTAGTGTACGCTCTAACTCGTGATCGTAGGGAAACAAGGGTTCTCTTCCGCTCCGTGTATTTGGCATACAAGGACGTCAAACCTAAAAAAAATCAAAAACAACAGAAAAAGTAAAATCAGGAAAATATTAACTAAATTTTAGTAATAAATTAAAGTTAATCTAAAAGCTACTTTCCCCGGCAGCGGCGCCAAAATTTGATACGCTCAAACTTACTTCTCAAATAAGAAGTAAAGCGGTCGTATCAAGTAAAGAACCCAACTAATGAGGTTGGGATCGATCCCACAAGGAAAATAGTTCAGACTTAACTTTATTTTATTATTACTATTATTTAGCCAACTGTTTTCCAATAAACCAAAAGACAAAAGGGGGGGTTTTATTTCTAAATTAATGAAAATAATTAACTAAATAAGAATGAACAACTAACAATTTTAACTTTCGGAGTTTTAATCAAATTGTAAAATTAACTAGGGCTTTAGTGTTCCCCACAGGTTCCTAACTTGGTAAATCTAACTATAACATCTCTATCCTGATATCTTGCATGTAAAGTGATAAGTTATGTATCTCTAAATCCTTGGTCCGGCATCTAGAGAATTTCACTCCGCACCTTGGTCCGGCTACGTGTGTTGCTATACTAACCCTTATCTTTACCTCATATTAAACATCGTATTCGGTATTTGACTAAGCTATTAACTCGTACCAACCAATACTAGTCTATTAGATAGTCTACACTAAATCTATGTTGATAATTCTTTTCCTATTATCTACCTCCTTGGTCCGGCAAGTAGCATTAAGGCGAGTTCTAACGTTGGCCACCGTTAAAAAGAATTCTAAACGAAAGAATTATCAATACATGCAAGACACCACTCTAGAAATTGTTATTGAAGTTAGATTTCTACCTTGTTATTCACCCATGGTTCCCACAACCCTAGCTATGAGGTTTAGTTACCCATTTTCGTAATTACACAATTCATATCGTTAATGGAAGAGTTCATGCACTTACTTTTATGAAAACGAATAATTTCCCAGAATTCAACTTGATTAATCACCAAAATCCACAACAATCAATTCCCGAAAAAAACTCTTAATTTCCAAAATCAATAGTTTACTAATATAATCGAAGAACTATAAACTAAAAATTATCCAGAAAGTCTAACCTCAAAAACGAGGTTTTTCCAACTATTTATAAGAAAAATAAAAACCTAATCAAATAAGGATTCTATTTACTAAAAATCTGTGCAAACGCGTCTGGGTCGACGGACGTGACGGACCGTCATAGCCTCCGTCGTCCCATACTTCACATCTTCTCACGTTGCTTTCTTCATTCCCCCCCGACGGACAGGTATGACGGACCGTCGCGAGCATGACGGCCCGTCGAGGGTCTTCGTTCCAATACACTTGAACTTTGGAATTTTGGGTACTGGGATTACTCTCTGATAATTACGACGAACATGCAGGACGGACCGTCGTATCTGTGACGGTCCGTCACGAACTTCCGTAATCCCACACTTGGTCAGACTTCCCCAAATTTCCTTCAGCAACTTCTTCCTTCACTACGATGCCACCTACGGACCGTCACATCCGTGACGGACTGTCATAGGCTCCGTAGGTGGTCTCTTCTGCAATTCTTTCTCAAAAACTCCCGCGTTCTTCCTTAGACAGATTTTCTGCAAACAAAGATAAACTTATATCAAAATCAACACAAAAAGGCTCTCGACACACACTAAACTTAAGGAAAAAGTATTAGAAATACCGTGAAACCACGGTACATCAACACTCTCAACTTAAATTCGTTGTTTGTCCTCAAGCGACGCACTATGACTCACTACAAATTCTTTGTACAAAAGTATCCATATTTTAATTTCCGCAATCATTTGGCTATCAACCTCGATTATTCTCATTATGTTCATGCATGGTCTCACTATTAGGCATTGATTTGTGTAGAATCAAACCATAACCCAGATTTACTACGCAATGATGCCTATCCTCTTCAATTTCTCACCGAGATGCTAATATTTCTGGTATTACAACTCCTGTCCTTACTTCAAATAACATCCTCATTTTTCACACAATGATTTTAGTTTGAGTATAAGGATCACGTTTCGACACTCACTCTCAGAACAAATTCACCACTCATTTATACATATTGCCATAGGCTTGCCCTTATTTTCACTACTTCAAATTCCTCATACGCACTTAGGATCACAATAGGACTTTTTTTAGATTGTAACATAGGCTCAGGGTCAGGTAGGGTGTATTTAGATATACTTTAGTGACTTGTTGCCCTCCTTGACATATCATTCTTATTTCGCCCTATTACTCAATTTTCTTTTCACTTTGCTGTTTTCCCTTTCTTATCCTTATGTGTAAGTGACTTTTCTCTTTTCTTGTGTTTATTTTGCTTTTGGTTATTATTAACTTTTTTTTTTTTAGTCACTTCTGTTTTATTCTTTCTTTCTCTTCATTCTTTCAACCCCACTTTCCGTGGTTTTCCTTATAGCAGCAACCCTCAACTCATGATTTTGCCATGAGTCAAGGTTCACAATACCCATTTTCGTAATTACACAATTCATATCGTTAATGGAAGAGTTCATGCACTTACTTTTATGAAAACGAATAATTTCCCAGAATTCAACTTGATTAATCACCGAAATCCACAACAATCAATTCCCGAAAAAAAATCTTAATTTCCAAAATCAATAGTTTACTAATATAATCGAAGAACTATAAACTAAAAATTATCCAGAAAGTCTAACCTCAAAAACGAGGTTTTTCCAACTATTTATAAGAAAAATAAAAACCTAATCAAATAAGGATTCTATTTACTAAAAATCTGTCCAAACGCGTCTGGGTCGACGGACCACGTGACGGACCGTCATGGACACGACGGACCGTCATAGCCTCCGTCGTCCCATACTTCACATCTTCTCACGTTGCTTTCTTCATTCCCCCCCCGACGGACAGGTATGACGGACCGTCGCGAGCATGACGGCCCGTCGAGGGTCTTCGTTCCAATACACTTGAACTTTGGAATTTTGGGTACTGGGATTACTCTCTGATAATTACGACGAACATGCAGGACGGACCGTCGTATCTGTGACGGTACGTCACGAACTTCCGTAATCCCACACTTGGTCAGACTTCCCCAAATTTCCTTCAGCAACTTCTTCCTTCACTACGATGCCACCTACGGACCGTCACATCCGCGACGGACCGTCATAGGCTCCGTAGGTGGTCTCTTCTGCAATTCTTTCTCAAAAACTCCCGCGTTCTTCCTTAGACAGATTTTCTGCAAACAAAGATAAACTTATATCAAAATCAACACAAAAAGGCTCTCGACACACACTAAACTTAAGGAAAAAGTATTAGAAATACCGTGAAACCATGGTACATCAGGCATCTTTGGCCCAAATGGCACAGGCCATTACCATGCAGGCCCAGGCTATGACTGCCCAGGTCAACAGACAGGATGTTCAGAGGGAGAACCCACCGGTCCGTAGCATGGCTGACAGACTGAGGGATTTCACGAGGATGAATCCTCCCATTTTCACAGGGGTTAAGACATCGGAGGATCCTTAAGAGTTTGTAGATGAGGTGCATAAGATTCTGGTGGCTATGGGGGCCACTGACATTGAGAAGGCTGAGCTGGCTTCCTATCAGCTCAAGGATGTAGCACAGACTTGGTGCAAGATGTGGCAAGATAGTCGTGTCTTAGGTGGAGTACCAGTCACATGGGAGCTATTCAAGATAGCATTTCTGGAGAGATTCGTTCCCAGGGAGATGAGGGAGGCCAAGGTTGAAGAATTCATCAACCTCAAACAAGGCTCCATAACAATCAGGGAGTATTCCCTGAAGTTTGTTAAGCTGTCAAGGTATGCTACTTCCCTGGTTTCTAACAGCAAGGATGAGATGAGCAGGTTCCTCACAGGAATCAATGGAGACCTGGAGGAGGAGTGTCGATCTGCTATGCTCCATGACAATATGGATCTTTCCAGGTTGATGGTGCATGTCCAGCTGGTAGAGGACAGCCGCAGAAAAAGAGGTGTTCGTGATGCTAGGAGGCCCAGGCCTCAAGACCAGGCAGGACCCAGTCATGGAGGCCACAGGAATAACTTTGGCGTCCGTGAGCAACCAAGGTTCAAAAAGGGGCAACAGAGTTCTGGGAATTCTAATCCTTAGAGGAGTGCTACACCTAAAGGAGGAAGACCTGAGCCCAAGAAGGGAAATGGAGGTGAGATGCAGCGTACTAAGAAGAATTGTACTAAGTGTGGCCGAGCTCACAGTGGATAGTGCACACAGGGCACTAATGCCTGCTTCGGTTGTGGTAAGAGTGGACACATGGTCAGAGACTGTCCACAGAACAGAGGTCAGGCTGGAGGTAATACTCAGCCTAGGCCTAATCCATAGAGTGCAGCAGCAGCCGAGCCTCCTAAGAGGAACAGGTTCTATGCCTTGAAGGGCAGAGAGGAGCAGGAGAAGTCCGCTGATGTGGTCACAGGTATGCTGCAAGTATTCTCAACTTCTGTTTATGCTTTACTTGATCCAGGGTCTACACTTTCCTTTGTAACTCCTCTGCTTGCTCTTACTTTTGAGGTATTGCCTGAAGTTCTACATGATCCTATAGTGGTTAGTACACCTTTAGGAGAGAATGTAAGAACTGATAGAATATACAAAGATTGCCCAATAGTTGTGAGTGGAAAAACTATGTGTGCAAACCTGGTTGAGTTACCCATGCATGATTTTGATGTTATTCTTGGCATGGATTAGCTTCACAGTTGTTATGCTTTCTTGGACTGTCGTAGTAGAGTGGTGAGATTTCGCTTTCCTAATGAAGAAGAGTTAGTCTGGGAGGGGTACAATTCGAGTCGTCCTAACCCCTTGATTTCTAACCTTAAGGCCAATAAAATGATGTCCAAGGGGTTATTGTGTCATCTTGTGAGTGTTAATGATTTAGACCATGACATTCCTTCCATAGACTCAGTACCTGTAGTGAATGAGTTCTTAGATGTGTTTCCTGATGATTTACCTGGAGTCCCTCCCCTTCGAGAGATTGACTTTGGTATCGATTTAGAACCCGATACTAAACCAATCTCAATTCCTCCTTACAGAATGGCTCCAGCTGAACTCAAAGAGTTGAAGCTGCAGTTAAAAGATCTCACTGACAAGGGTTTCATTCAACCGAGCATATCCCCTTGGGGCGCTTCAGTGTTGTTTGTAAAGAAGAAGGATGGAACCCTTAGAATGTGTATCGATTATCGGCAGCTCAACAAAATCACTATAAAGAATAAGTATCCACTCCCCAGAATAGATGATCTGTTTGACCAACTCCAAGGGTCTAGTTTCTTCTCTAAGATTGATCTTCGTTCAGGGTATCATCAGCTTAGGGTTAGGGATGGAGATATCCCAAAGACAGCCTTTCGTACCAGCTATGGTCACTATGAGTTTTTAGTCATGTCATTTGGTCTCACGAATGCACCTGCTGCATTTATGGACCTCATGAACAGGGTCTTCCGTGAATACCTTGACTCTTTCGTCATAGTATTCATTGATGACATTCTCATCTACTCTAAGACCAAGGAAGAGCATGAACAGCATTTGAGACTAACCTTGCAGGTACTTAGACAGCATCAGTTGTATGCCAAATTCAGCAAATGTGAATTCTGGCTGAGATCAGTGACCTTCCTGGGTCATGTGGTGTCCGATCAGGGCGTGGAGGTGGATCCCAGAAAGACTGAGGCTGTAAAGAACTGGCCAAAACCTCTTACTCCTACTGACATCCGTAGCTTTTTGGGATTGGCTGGTTACTATCGCAGGTTTGTGGAGGGATTTTCTTCCATTGCTGCCCCATTGACAGCTTTGACTAAGAAGAAAGCCAAGTTCGAATGCACGAAGACTTGTGAGAAGAGTTTCCAGGAGCTCAAGGACAGACTCACTTCAGCCCCGGTGCTTACCTTGCCTAAGTGTGGTGAGAACTACACTGTTTATTGTGATGCATCTAGGGTTGGTTTGGGTTGTGTTCTTATGCAGGTTGGCAAGGTGATAGCCTATGCATCTAGACAACTCAAGGTTCATTAGAAGAATTATCCCACTCATGACCTGGAGTTGGCAGCTGTGGTATTTGCACTAAAGCTGTGGAGGCATTATCTGTATGGAGTGCATGTAGATGTGTTCACAGACCATAAAAGTCTCCAGTACGTGTTCACACAGAGGGAGTTGAATCTACGTCAGCGGGGATGGTTGGAGTTGTTGAAAGATTATGACATGAATGTGCACTATCATCCAGGTAAGGCTAATGTTGTAGCTGATGCTTTGAGCAGGATGAGCATGGGAAGTACATCTCACGTTGAGGATGAGAAGAAGGAGCTGGTCAAAGATGTACACAGACTGGCCAGACTGGGTGTACGTTTGGTTAACTCCACTAGTGGGGATGTTTCAGTTCATCCTAGTTCTGAATCATCCTTGGTAGTTGAAGTCAAGCAGAGTCAGCATCTAGATCCCGTGTTGATGGAGTTGAAGGACTCAGTGCTTCTGAAGATGAATGAGTCTTTCGCTTTGGGAGGTGATGGCATACTTAGATATCAGGACAGGCTGTGTATGCCAGATGTGGGTGATTTGCGGACCAGGATTGTTGCTGAGGCCCATGGTTCCAGATATTCTATACATCCAGGTTCCACCAAGATGTATCATGATCTCAAGCAGACTTATTGGTGGGATGGCATGAAGAAGGACATTGCAGAATATGTGGCCAAGTGTCCTAATTGTCAGCAGGTTAAGGCAGAGCATCTTAAGCGTGGTGGTCTGACGCAGATTATTGAGGTTCCGACTTGGAAATGGGAGGCCATTAATATGGACTTCGTGGTTGGGCTTCCGAGGACTAGGAGGCAGCATGACTCTATATGGGTTATTGTGGACAGGTTGACTAAGTCTGCCCACTTTATCCCTGTAAAGTCTACTTACGGAGCCGAGGATTATGCGAGGCTCTACATTGATGAGATTGTGAGATGGCATGGGATTCCCTTGTCTATTATTTCAGACAGAGGAGCTCAGTTTACTTCTCATTTCTGGAGATCTTTCCAGAAGAGCTTGGGCACGCAGGTAAAGCTTAGCACTGCCTTTCACCGTCAAACAGATGGGCAGGCAGAGCGCACCATTCAGACATTGGAGGATATGTTGAGGGCGTGTGTGATTGACTTCAGAGGTAACTGGGATGACCATATGCCTTTGATAGAGTTCTCATATAATAATAGCTATCACTCCAGCATTGGGATGGCACCGTTTGAGGCATTGTATGGTAGGAGGTGTAGATCTCCAGTTGGGTGGTTCGAGGTTGGAGAGTCATCCATTTTGGGGCCGGAGATCATTCATGAGGCCTTAGAGAAGGTCAGAATGATTAGGGACAGGTTGGCTACTGCGTACAGTCGGCAAAAGTCATATGCTGATAACAGAAAGCGACCCTTAGAGTTTGATGTTGGTGACCAGGTTTACTTAAAAATATCACCTATGAAAGGGGTGATGAGATTTGGTAGGAAAGGGAAGCTGAGTCCGAGATATGTTGGGCCATATGAGATCCTACAGCGTGTGGGTGAGGTGGCCTATAAGTTGGCATTGCCCGCAGAGTTAGCTTCTGTCCATCTAGTCTTTCATGTATCTATGTTGAAGAAGTGCCTAGGTGATCCAGCATCAATCTTACCTGTTGAAGGTTTGGGGGTTGATGAAGACTTGTCTTATGAGGAGGTACCGGTTGAATTCTTAGACAGACAGGTCAAGCGGCTGAGGAACAAGGAGATTGCCACAGTGAAAGTATTGTGGAGAAATCATCTTGTTGAGGGTGCTACGTGGGAAGCTGAAGCAGACATGAGGGCCCGCTACCCTCACCTGTTCAGCTCTTGAGGTTAGACTTTATACTCTTAAACCTATGCTTCCTTACCTCCCCGTACTTTGTTGCTATTGATTGATTGTGTATAGTGCTTTTATTACGACCTGACTGGCATTACAACATGAAGTAGTAGTGTCATTCGGGGACGAATGTTCCTAAGGGGGGGATAATGTAACAACCCTAAAAATGAATAGGATCAAGACTTAGGTGTTTCAAGAATGCTTGCGATTAGACCAAGGTCCACACGTATTGATACGCGTAGAACCAGACCTCAGAACCCTTACTACGACCAAGCCAACTAACTTGGGGAGTTAATTGAGCTTGGAAAGGTTGGAACCAACCATGTGAGGCTCACGAAAACGAAGATTTAATCGAAAGAGTTTTTACCGGACTCAAAAGAAGAAATTTTAAGTTTTGAGGGTCCAAGGGTAAAACAGTCTTTTCCAGGCCAAGGGTAATATTGTAATTACCCTCAGTAATTAATTATTTAATTAATTAAGTTAAAAAAATAAAGAAATTCGGGTGCAGCAACCCGAAGTGACCCATTTTCGCAAAATGGGGTCACCCGGGTTCGAACCCCACTAGAAGCAAAACTTGCTTTTATTTTAATGTGTTAACTTAGTATTAATAAATAATTAATATTAGCTGATTTAGGAAAAAGAAATCAGATTTTTATTAATTTTGATTAATTATTGAGTTGACTAATTCAAACCCACAAAGTCCTACTTCTACTAGACTTCTATCTCCCTTTTCCCCCACTCTCTTTGCACGATTTCTCTCTCTCTTTCACTCTCTTTTTCTTGGCTGAAAACGTGAGGAATCAATCAGCAAAAGAAAAATAAAGTAAAGGCAAAAGTTCATCAAGAACTTGAAAGATAGAAACACAAAAGAGAAAGCAATCCGTAACGTTAAGCAAAATGTACTACACTAGTCGGGTAAGGTGTGACTTTGGGTGTGTGGACTGATTTGTGGAGGAGTTCTTGGGCAGCATTTTGAACATTTAACAAGAAAACAAGGTATGGGTTTTCTTACACTTGGTCCCTTTCCCAAGAGACCCCTAACTCAGTATATTCGGCTCAAAAACTAAGGTTGATTCCCCTATTGTATGTGCCTGTCATTAGCTCCCAACGAATGTAGGTTGGTATGAATGCTGGTAGACTTAGGATTATGTGATGTTTGTGCTGAATGTTAATGTATTGGATGTACGTTAATTCATGAAAATGCAACCATGTGTGTGTTCGAATTAAGAAAAACAAAATGTGTATGGCATGTTGAGTCTCGGCCTAGGGGCTGAATTTTGTTAATATTTTGTTTGTTGTTTATGTACACTAATTGAAGTAAAATGTGATGTTCATGTGACATGAAGTGTGGCTGAATTGAGGAGTAAACATTTTGGGTAAGAATTCGTGAAAAAAATTGTATTAAAGAATGTACCAAACGAACTATGTATTGTCCTATGAATTTACTAATAAATGGAGATAAAAATGAGTAAAGAAGTTACTTTGAATTTCCAGCATTTTTGTTGATATATCTCTGCCAAATTAAGATGTTTAGTAGGCCAAGAAAAATAAGGAAGATTAGGTGAGGTCATTGAGGGTCGAACCCGAGACTTCACCCCTTTAAAAATCAAAAAAAAAAAAAAAGATAAAGAAGAAGAAAATTCGTGTGGTGAGGGGGATTCGAACCTGTCTTGGTTGGGAAATGAGTGTGAAGAAAAAGAATATAAGAAATGAGAGGGGTGGGATTCGAACCCACACCCTCTCGGTTAGAAACCAAGGAAAAGGAAAAATAAAGAAAATTTTTGAGAGGCATGGGATTCGAACCCACGACCTCTATGCGGATGAGGGAGATAAATATAAAAATAAAATGAGGCTGTGGGGATTCGACCCCACAACCTCACAGTCAACTCAAATAAGTCAACTTTCAAAAGGGAGAATAAAATAAAGAGGTTGTGGGGGTTCGAACCCACAACCTCTCGGCCTAAGCGAATGGAAGGGAAGGGAAATTAAAGGATAATTTAGTGTGGCTGAGGGGACTCGACCTCGGGTCCCAAAGCCTCACATGAACCGAAACTAATAAAAGAAAAAAAAACAAAAATGGGGTTGTGGGGGCTTGAACCCACAACCCATCGGCCAATGCAAGGAAAATTTTAAATAGACGAGTAACCCTTCAATGTAAACATTGTGATTTGACTTAGAGTTAAAAAGTTATGAATATTAGAATGAAATCAATTAATAATGTAAATGACATTAAATTGATTCAAGACTTGGGATTCCTTGCCCAAACTTCCGTTTGATACATAAGTCATACGTGAACAAATCATTCAAGAATAATGCCATCTACTTAGATCGAAATTAAGATCTTGGCATATATACAAGATAAATAAATCTTGTGCTATAAAATCTTAGGAATGTATGAGTCACTTAATGAACTACGAATGAAGCCTCATGGCTTGTATGTATAGACACATAAGTCTAATATACGTTCAAAAATAAGTGAACCTAAGATGTCTGAAATGAAATGATGAACCCTAGAAGGGTTAAGTATGAGTGTAAATACACTAAATGGCCAAGTGCATTGGCATATGATGAGATGAATAATGAAATGATGAAATGAACATTCACATAATAAGAGCGGAGTAACTATGAAAAGCAAAGGTGTTAATGACAATGAATGAGGTGACAACATGATATGAGGCTAATGTAAATGATGAGAGTAATCTCAAATGAGCCTAAGTAAATGTTACCAATACGTACTCACCTATGAGAGTGTAAGATAATGAAGAGATAAATCTCTATGAACACTCTAATGAGAGTATTGAGCTTAACACACTCAATACAAATGATGAGATGAGAAATCATCTAATGAGCTATGATGTCCTCATACTAGAAGCTAGCTTCCATGACGTATGAGATGAATGAAATGGAACTTTATACTGAGCACCGATAGACTAGCTATGAGCGATGATGCCTTCTTTCGGGAAGGGCGGAGGTTCACGTAACACTCATGAGATGAGACTGTCCGGCTTGCCGGGTATGGGTCTCCTTATATCTCCTAGTCTTCGAACCTATACTGCCAATATAGGGATCTGGCGGGGTTAAATTCCCATGTACGCTAGCATGTTATTGGATCACTTTGGCCGGTGATTCCACCTCTTTTCGGTGTGGGGGAGACACTGGATTTCATGATGCTCACATGATCTATGTCGGTTAAAGTTAAAGTTCCCAATGAATCAATGACGCCAGCCTCAAATGATGCACATAATGAAATGAATGAATACCAAAGGTGTTAGGATAGGATAATCAAAAGGTGAGTTAGATTCAACTAATGACATTAGGTCATTCTTGGTCATTGCACAACGAACCTAATGAAAGTCTTAAACTACATCCTAGGTATAACTGGTGGTTACACTGGACTATGAACGAAATGAAAAGAAGTACGTATGAATGAATGAAGCAGACTCTGTGTTTGCTAATGAAGGCTCCCTAGTTGAGGTCCCATATGTTGAGCCCTCATTTCTGGGATGTCTTAATGTCAAGTCCATGATTCCAAGGTATCATGGCATATGAATGAATGATATGAAAGAGGTTATGTGCTACATGAAAAATGTACTGTATGCTATATGAAATGTGCTATGTGTAATTGTTATGTGCTGTGTGCAAATGTGAAAAGTATGATGAAGTATGTTATCTCATGATATAACTTTCCTATTCCAAATCTGGAAAGCTCACTGACTTTCCTAATCCAAATTTGGAAAGCTCATTGACTTTCCTAATCTCAATTTGGCAAGTCCACTGATTTGACTTCCAAAAAATCATGTTGTTAGGGAAGAGCTATTCTTTCTCATGCATGTTCTTGGTGTGTGCTTGCATATACTCATACTTAGTACAAGTGTGTACTAACCCTATACAAACTCTACTATTTTAGGTGCAGGTACAGGTGGACGGTAGAGCTACAGGATCATCGATGCAGTTATCCAGACGTCCAGCATTCATCCGGTTTTGGTAGGTACTCATGCTTTCGAGGATGCTACTGTTTATGTTCTAGCTTAGTTTAGGAGTTGAGCTAGTGGAGCATATTCCACTAGCGTTTCTCTCTTATTTTATTCAGACTATGTATGGATGCCATTTTGGCAATTATACGATTATATTATTGGACTATTTCTTTCATTTGATTATCTCTTAATGTTTAGATGGTTGATGTTGAACGAATTACGAATGTATTAGAAATGTTTAGTAAGTAATGTTTAGAAACAAAAAGTTTCAAATTTTCCGCTAAAATTAACCTATGTAAAGTAAGAATGACGTAAGTAGGCTTGTCTGCGACCTCTGAGAGGTCAACGACGCCGGTCTCATCTGGGGTCTAGATTCCAGTCGTGACAAAGTTGGTATCAGAGCACTAGGTTAAATTACGAAAATAATAAGTTCACATCAACCACATTGAGTAGTTTCTATGTCATGGTAGTGAAGTGCACCACTATCCTGGATTAGAGACTACATGATGCGTAGGAATGTTTCTCTTCTTCTGATCTTATCGTGCTTTTCCAAATGTCTGAATTCTTGGTGTTATGAGCGTGTTTAACATCAACCTTTTTGTTTTTCCAGAGAATGAACACTAGGAGAGGAAATGGTCAGAGGAGAGGAGGAGCAGCTGCTAGGGACAATCAGGATCTACCCCAGGCTCCAGCTGAAGGAGTGGCCATACCAGTTAACCCAACTGGGTTGACTGATGCTGAGGTGCGGGCATCTTTGGCCCAAATGGCACAGGCCATTACCATGCAGGCCCAGGCTATGACTGCCCAGGTCAACAGACAGGATGTTCAGAGGGAGAACCCACCGGTCCGTAGCATGGCTGACAGACTGAGGGATTTCACGAGGATGAATCCTCCCATTTTCACAGGGGTTAAGACATCGGAGGATCCTTAAGAGTTTGTAGATGAGGTGCATAAGATTCTGGTGGCTATGGGGGCCACTGACATTGAGAAGGCTGAGCTGGCTTCCTAGCTATCAGCTCAAGGATGTAGCACAGACTTGGTGCAAGATGTGGCAAGATAGCCATATCTTAGGTGGAGTACCAGTTGTTGACACCAAATTTTGACCCTCCTCGGATGTGAATTAATGAACGAGTTTCTCGACCTTAAACAACAAAATAATTAGATCGTAAAGTTTTAATATATATATATACACATATGAAATTCAAGTTTTTAAATCAATATTTTGCATCTTATAACTCTCAAATCATATACGGCTTTTACATAATTACGTATACTAGTGGTACGTTTTATGATTATTTGAAAGATCGTCTCAAATTTTCTTTTGTTTAAATATTTTACTAACTAGTTATATAATATTTTACATTTCATTTCGAACTAATTTTTTTTTTAAATTTTTTTTTATTATTACGTCGATTATTTTATCTCATTAAAGTTAAGAGCTCGTGTGATTAATTCATAGTAATTAATTTCTTATCAAATCGCTAAATATTTTAAGTTATTTGGATCATCCAATTTTGGGTCGTTTCTTGTTGACCAACTGACCCATATCCAGCCCAACCTTTTACAGAATGCCCATTCCCAGTCCTCCGTTCCAATCCCTTTTACAGCGTGTGCAGCCTCCATTCTCCTCTTCTTTCTCGATGAAAGCAAGCCCAGACGCAGCCAGCAACAACGCGCGTCAACAGCGACCTCGCTTTGGAAGCCATCGCGCGTGTCTTGCATGGGAACGAGTCCACCGAGAGTAGCAGATTCACAGAGATCGTACGCTACTACTTTTTATCGTCTTCTCCCCAACGTTATTCACCGTACCACGCAGCAGCAAAATAGTTTTTGCTTTCGTCCTTGAAGAAGGGGATCGAGCCACGTATCGCGAGAAGGACCTTGAGTCGATCTCACACGTTCATTATCTCTTTTCCCTCTTGGAATGGGATGAAAACGACAGGAAAAGAGGTTCGGCCGATTTGAGAATTTTCTTTTTTCTTTTGATTTTTGAATTCAAAATTTGGGGTGGAAGTTCGTTTTTGCCCCAAGTTTTTTCGAAAATTCCTCCGCCCTCCCCCAATCCGAAAACCCTAGTTTCTTGCTATATAAGGTCTCTTCTGTTGAAGAAGAGCAGGATTTTTTTCTTTTGGAGAAACTTTCTAAGGCGTAAAAGAAATCATCACCAATAGATAGCTATAGGATACAGGAAATACATTTTGAAAGAGAGCAAGAGAGATCAGGTTCCGTTGGAGGTTTCCTTTTCGATCATTTTTTAAAGCTAGCTTGATATTGAGTCTGCTTCTTAGGCTTTCTCACTTGTTGTTGACTCGTGTGGTGGAAGAGCTAATCTCACTCTCGTGCCCAGTTTTGCTGGCCCCAAGAAGGTAACCTCTTCTTCTCTTAAATTTGTTCGGCCATCTCTATCAAATTCAAATGTATGTTTATGTGAATTCAACTCACTGTGTGGTTCGATTTGGTAAGCTGGTGTCTCTGTTTTCATTTTTTTTATAAAAAAAATAAAATAGCATGGTTGTGCACTGTCTTAAGGTGGCATGAAATGGCAGTTGAGATCTTACCATTAGCTATTGCTGCTTTCCCTTGTTCTTCACAGTGTAAGGCATATTACTAATATGCAATTTGATTTAACTGAAGTTATATTAATCTTGGTCGCGTGTCTTTCATTTGTCTGTCTCTTTCTCTCCGCTCGTTCAGGATTCTTGTTAATACCAGTTTTATTTTAGTTAAAACGTAAGCTCTATTTCTGTTTTGGCTAAAGTTTTGTTCGCCTTATGTCATGTTTTCAACTCTCGATTTAAGGATGTCATAGCATCTTGCTTTACTCTTGTTTATAGTCATTTAACAAAGATTTCTTACTCATTCTGTGTCCTTAAATTTAGTTGTCATTTCATTACTAGGATACATTTCTTCGACTGTTAGCATATATATGAGTCTGTTAGCATGATAGTTATAAAAGAGCTAACGTTTTTTTTATATACTTAATCATCGCGAGATTTCTGTCAAAAGTCTCATGTTAGCATTCAAATAAATTTGTTTTGTTTCACTATATATATATATATATATATATATATATATATATATATATATATATATATATATTATTTCATTTTATTTCATTTTAATTTTTTCCTCATTGTTGGATTTTGTCTAATTTCTCATGTTTTTTTATTATTATACTTATGAGTAGGTTTCCTTTCAAAAAAAAAAAAAAAAATTAAAATAAAATAAAATATAAAAAGTAAAAATAAATAAAGGTGACTTTATAAGCTTTATGAATTATCATTAGTTTAGTTATGTTTTATCTCGTTGATCCAAATGATCATCTTCATATTGAAAATATCATTGCTTACATCGTCATCTTCACCTCATGCATATGAACTATGGTTAAATTTGTCTTCTTAGATTTGCATGTTAATAAAGCTTTTCACGTTTATTCATCAGTACTTAAGCTAAGAAAGTCACTGACCCTTTGGTTGGACAACATGCTAAAAAATTTTATTTTATTTTTTATTTTTTTTATATTCATGTATCTGTTTTAGAGAGCAAAATTAATTTTATTGGTTCGGTGGCATGTCATACCGTTACCTTTAATTTTGTCCAGATTTTGATAATTTATTCCTCCATGCCTTTATTAAATGACATCAATGCTCACTTCAGTTAATTGATACATGGTTAGTAACGTGAGTATTAGATAGTCATTATTTGTCGGTATGTATTGGTCGATTTTCCTTGGGCACCATGCTGGGTTTTCACTGTCTGCCCCTTTTATTTTTATGCGAATATCGTTTGTCAATAATAGTGTTTTTAATGACTCGAGTTGGATTTTACGATATTCATATTTACTTGCATGTGAAATCTGTCCGATGTTTGTCACGAGTTCATTCCATTCCTCTCGCATCTCGGAAGAACCGTAAAGGCTCAAAATTTATTTTCTTGATCGAGTCAAGCTACAAGAACCGAGGAACAGGTCCCAAAGCGGAATAAGTCAAAGAAGCTGAACTAGAAGGCCTTTTTTTTTATTTTACACATATTTGTATTTTGTTATCTTTGGGCCTAAGCCCTTGTCGTCTTTTATTTTTCGTATTTATTATTTATTATTATTTGCTTAGTCTAGGACAGGTACGAAAGAAAGAAAATGGGTCAAAAACCCAAAAAGTCAAAATGGGTCAAAGAAACCCAAAACAGGTGGGTCCAAATTTCGGTCAAGGCGGACAGAAACCCGGATTTGGACCCAAATCTCTTTCCCTCTCTCTCTTTACTTGCTTTAATTATTTTACTTGTCTTTCGTGTAAGTTAGTTTTAAGTTAAGGAAAATCTGAATCCCCGAAAAACGCCTTAATTGTTTTATCAACTAAAAATCAATAAATTTTGCAAATAACTCACTTAGGTAATTAGTTAGTATTTTAAACTCTCTACTATTCCAAGTATTTTTATCAAGTTAAAACAATTTTTTAGCCAAATGTGTTAGTTGCCGAAAAACCGTATTTAACGGGTATTTTAGGTGCCTTAAACACCTTCCTAAAATACAATAGGAATCCCCGAACCCTTTAAATGTTTTCAATAGATTTTTTTTCTGTTTAAGGTCTTTTGAAAAACTAAAAGTTTTCTTGATTTTTCTCAAAAATTAAGTGGCGACTCTAAAAAAGTCGAAAATCTTATAAAAAATATCTTTTTCGATAAAACAGAAATGGCGACTCTGCTGGGGATTAGGAGGATTCTAACCTTAAAACTAACGTATTTTGGCTATGTGAGTTAACTGTTTATCTGTTTATTTATTGCTTTATTGAACTGTTGCATTCATGGCATATCATAACTCCGTCAAACAACAATTATTCTATTTTTTACTAAAGGACGATTATGCGGGTTCGCAGTCGTTCATTAACCAAAGATTTTATCGGGGCACCCTGACGAGTGTAGTTGGCTACTTGATAGTCAACGATCGTTAACTGTCCCAGCCCAAGTAGTCCGCTTGGGTAACCCTTTCCACTCTAAACATAACCCACTCTTAGTTAAACTAAGATAGAGCGTGACCGAATCCCGAAAATAGCGCATTGGCCTAAGACCACCCAACACCCAAGGAGTGTTGGGCCCATTAGAAAGACCACCTTGAGTCCAAAGAGCCCACAGCTCAATAGGACGATCATATTGTGTGTTGTGAAGGATGTATTGCGTGTTTAAATGTTTGTTGTATCGTGGGGGGTGGAAATTAATTGGTTGTATGTTTTTGTAGATGTCGAGTCAGTTTCTTCATTTCAACATGGTCACCAAGACGCCAGACATTCTCCGTGTATGGTGGGACAACCTCAAAGATTGTCAAAAGAGAGAAATCTCGATTCACCTGGGTCACCTACCTTCAATAATGGATTTCAAGGTTTGGCCCACGTTTATCGAAGTTATCTCTCGGTTTTGGGATGACGAAAGGATGGTGTTTCGATTTGGAGATATCGAAATAACACCAACATTGGAGGAAATCAAAGATTGTATAGACTCTATTGGGACATGTGGTAAGAGGAAAAAATGTCCCGATCATCACATCCTTCTGCCAGATAGGCCAACTGCCGGAGAATTGAGAGACATATTGTTACTGGTAAGGGCTAACTGGTTGGACGCCCAGAGCATACCACTAATGAGATTCTTTGAAAGATGGGGGCACGATAGTTATTTCGAGCAATATCCAAACGAATTCCACGATCACAGTACTTGGAGGTAAACCCAAGTCATTGCATTCTCCGCATGCCTTTTAGGAACTATGGTGTTCCCTAAAGATGGAGAAAAAGATATCGACACCCGAGTCGTGATGGTAGTGGACGCCATTTTCAGAGGGATAGGCAAGAAACAAGAAGAAAAGAAATACTGCAGTTTGGCCCCGGTCATTTTGGCCGACATTTATCGATCTTTGAGTCTGTGCAAAAACGGATTTCCATTTTTTCAAGGTTGCAACATTCTACTTCAATGGTGGATGACTGAACATCTCTGCAAAAAGGACGGTGCTCGACCACAAGAATTGGCCAAGCCAAGCGAGACGAGTCCCCTGGATAATTATGAATTCTACCTAAGCATCCGCAGATTCCCAATTCATACCACCAGGGGTGCGTGGGCGAGGGTATTTTATGATTTGAGAGAAGGAGATATACAATGGATGTTACCGAACTTTAAATCCGAGAGGATAGCAGCACAAGGGGCCAAACTTCCATTTTTAGTTCTTCCCGGCATTAGAGGATTACGGCCTTACAACCCAGCTAGGGTGATGCGGCAATTTGGTAGAGCACAAATCCTACCCGTCCAAGGGGATGCTAGCTCTTTTATTGTCGATTACAGCGAGAACGGCAAAATACCTTTCGCCAAGATCATCCTCCAAGAGTGGGCCGGACGTGTCAACATGAAATGGGATATGGCTGAAAACAGATATGAAGCTGGGTATGTCGATGAATACAAGATATGGTTGAAGAATGATCTCTGTGGTGTAGTGAACCCAACACCACGCGCAGGTCGAGAAATTGAAGATGTGCAGACAAGGCTTCAAATCCATGCATATCATTTTCAGCAAGAATAGGATCGAAGGGAGCAAGAGTTTCAGCAAAGGGAGCGGGAATTTCAGAAAAGGGAGCAGGAATTTCAGAAAAGAGAGCAAGAATTTCAGCAAAAGGAGCAAGAATACCATTTTCGAGAGTTAGAAAATCAGAGGGTTTTGGCTGGGACGTCACAAGAATTAGCTGATACAAGGACTTGTCTGATGCATTTGGATACGATCCTGGATGAGCAGATGAACACTCTACAAGTCGTACCAACATCTTCCAAAGCTGCGTTCGCTGAGCCGTACGTGTTCACAAGCAAGTGCATTATTCGCGAAGAAGTAAAGAAAGCCAGAAGAGGAGTAGAGCCATCAACATTCTAACTCCCCTGCGTGGGATTGTTTTCTATCTGTATTCGCATTATATCCCCCTCCCTGAAAATGTACCCCGTTTTGATTGAAGTTATGTAACGAACATTATAATCTTAATTAAAGTTATTTTGGGGGGTGCAACAATATGTTTCAAATGATGCAATACATCCTTCAGATTTGCTAGGCCTACCCTTGGCACAAAAGGGTCACATGCATGATTAGGACGCGATATATGTGCTATTTAACTGCTTATGTGTTGTGTTGCTGTGAATGAGGATATCGAAAACCCACTCTTTTTCAGAAATTTCCCAAAAAATACAAACAAGTCACTGTTACAAAAATTGTCCGACCAAAATTTCCCGAGTCTTAAGTTTCTCACTCAAAAGACATCTCTCATACCACAAATTCTAAAACGTTACTCTACTGCCTCAGAAAAAGCAAATCACTGCTATGGGAAAGGGTAAGAATATCAAGAGAGAGCTCACAGGAGAGGATTTACAGAGAAAGATAGAACAGATCACGCGTGAAATCCAAGAGGTTAGAAAAGAGGGATTCAGAGTTGAAGTTGCCACATCAGTCTACAGAGCTGCAACTGTGACGCTGGATAAGGATTTGACATCAAAGATGAAGAGGAAGCAAGACGTTGAGATGGAGACAGAGGACTTGAGTGAGAAATTAGACATGCTTCGACTGAAGGTGCAAGAAAGGGAAGCGAGAGAGGCAAGGATAGAGTCAGAAACCGCCAGTATGTTAGCCAGAAATGCAGCACTGGATGAGGAGCTGACAGCGGAGATGGCGGAATTCTTCACTATGAAGGAAAGAATGTCCGCATTAAGGAAGAAAAACAAAGAGTTCCACCATAACATGATGGACAAGCTTTAGAAAATGCGCGGGAAATACTCTATCCGCGAACAAGAGGCTAGTGGTGGCCCAGATGACACTCATCCTGGAGCAATTGGCGAAGACGCTGACGAGGAAATCGTCTACAAGCCTCCATTTTTGGGTTGTCTGAAAGGAAGAGAGTGACGCTGCAACAAGAAGAGAAATGACTAACGTGTCATCATCATGTTATCTTTTAAGAATTCCAATGTTGTCTTTCAATTTCCTTGTAACCGTAATGAAAGAATGAATGAAAATATTTTATCCCGAACTTGAACTACGTTGGGCCTGAATTCTCCTTGTGAGATACGTAGGCAGCCTCTCCCGGCCCGGCCCCTATCTTTTAAAAAAATTTATTCTTTCTTTTCATATTACAAGAGGATACAAAGATCAGATCAACGGACGTCAGAAAGCAACTGCAAGAAGACCTTAGCTCAACGCAATTTAGCCTTCACGAGACAGTGTCAAAACTAAAAAAAAAACAAAAAAAACAAGCAAATTCCTGCTTGTTAAAAAACGTATTCCCGTCCTCACTCATGGGTTAAAGGTATCCTCAAACAAAGCAACTTGTGTGTTTATCTGCTCTCTATGTGATATTATGCATTTTTGTACTCTGAATCTGCACTGACAAATCTGCCTTTGAGTTTTTTCGCTTCTCAGGTACTTTTAAACTGATCTGTGTCTATCAAAGCTGGCAGATCATCCTTACTTCACCAGATCGAAAGGTCCTACAGATTCCTTCCCTAGACAAAATTCAGACAAAGGAAAGACAGTCATGGGAGACAACAACGACGAAGTAAGTCTTACTGATGTTGTGGTGGCTCAGCCCACCGTAGCGGAACAGAACGAACTGATCATGCAGCTGATGCAACAGGTCGCTGAAATGAGAGTTGATATGCAACGGAGACAAGATATGTCTCCACCTGGATTTGGTCCTAATATTGCTGATGGAAGACCTCCAATCTACTTCCCTTCATCAAATACGGATCCAACTCAGAATCAGCCTTCTACACCTGTGCATAATCCATCTGTGATAGATCTAACAACCCAAAACCCCCAATACGCTTCTGTATCTTACCAAACTCCATCGCCTCTTCCAAATAACCACCCTCAAATGCCACCCCATCCTCAGAATACTCAAACCGCCCCACCGCCACAGAATCAAAACCAAAATCAAAATCAAACTGCCTTCAATCCCCAAACACCTCATCACCATTTAAATCAGAACACCAATCCTCAGACTTACCCACAGAACTACCAGACCGCCCAAAACGTTCCAAGTCCCTCTATAGCTCCACCCCTCCCAAAAAGATCCACCTTCCAAGTTCCCGTTCCTGCCGAGCACGAGGTGCATGGTTCTGAGTTGGATCACTATGAAGAACAGGAAAGAGAATGGAAGGCAAAGGAGGATGCGAAGATCGATATAAAAGAGGAAATCAAAAGGGCTATGAAAGAGCTACAATGCATCCCAGACGTCGTTGGACTCAGTTACGAAGAGTTGTGCATCCACCCAGATTTGAACCTTCCCGAAGGGTTCAAAATTCCGAAGTTTGACACCTTCGGGGGAGTAGGCAACCCCATGGCTCATGTGAGAGCATATTGTGACCAGCTCGTGGGAGTTGGCAGGGATGAGGCCTTGTTGATGCGGCTTTTCAGCCGAAGTCTATGTGGGGAGGCCCTCGAGTGGTTTACGTCACACGAAACCAGGCAGTGGCCCAGTTGGAATGCGCTGGCCAAAGACTTCATTGACCGATTTGCATACAATGTTGAGATAGTTCCCGATCAGTATTCTCTAGAGAAGATGAAGCAGAAACCAACTGAAAGCTATAGGGAGTTTGCCTATAGATGGAGGAAGGAAGCAGCAAGAGTAAGGCCGCCCATGACAGAGAAAGAGATTGTGGAAGTGTTTGTACGGGTGCAGGAGCCGGAATACTACGACAGAATCATGTTGCTAGTCGGAGCTAAATTCGCCGAGATAGTCAAAGTTGGTGAGACTATTGAAGATGGTTTGAAATCGGGGAAGATAGCCCGTGTATCCGCGTCACCTGGATCTTCAGGATTGATGAGGAAGAAAAGAGAGGAAGTTGCCGCTGTCTCGTATGGGGGAAGAAAAACCCCCAGAAACTCATCACATTCCCAAGATCGTTCCAGGCCTTCTCCAAAGTCTCACCAAGCCTACTACCCGCAATCCTATCATCCCAATAACCATAATACTACCTCCACCTATCCAAACGCTCAAATTCCGTTGTATCAGAGTCCACCCCTTAATCTCCAAAATCTTTCCCCCATATACCCAAATTACCCTCAACCTTACCAGATTCTATCCCCTTATCAGAATATTGCTCCCAACTGTGCCAATATACAGTCGAGCTACCGAGCAACATCACCCGTTTATCAAGTCCAAGCTCTATTATATAAAAAAACCCTCCCGAATTACCAAGCTCCATCGCCAAATTATCAAACAAACCCTTATCCTAGAAGCCAAGCTCCTCGTCCGAATATCCGAAATTATCAGCAGGTGCCTCCCCCTCAGCAAATTGGTTATGACCCTTCCCGACCCAGATTTGAAAAAAGGCCCCCAAGGAATTTCACTGCACTTGCTGAAAGCCGGACCAAACTATTTGAGAGACTAGCCGCGGCTGGATACATCCACCCTGTGGGTCCCAAGCCCGTGGATGTCAATTCAAAGTTCTACAAGCCAGATCAAAGATGTGCTTATCATTCCAATAGTGTTGGACATGACACAGAAGATTGTATAAACCTTAAGCACAAAATCCAGGACCTGATCGATCAGGAGGTAGTTTCTCTCCAACCGGCGGCACGAAATGTCAATACAAACCCGTTGCCGAATCATGGAGGGGGCAATGTTAATATGATTGAAATGGATGAAGACGGGTGTGGAACAAAGATGATTACCCCCATTGTGCATGAGGACTTGGAAAGGGCTGTCGCTTCTTTAAGCGTCAAAGAAAAGAGAGAGTTTATTATTTTGACACCTACAAAGGTTGTTGCCTTGGTGCCATCAGAAACTCTCGTCAAGCCTAAGTTTGTTATTAAAACCGCTGCTGCTCAAGGCATGACCAGGTCTGGAAGGTGTTACACTCCTGACGAGCTTGCTCTCAGAGGACAGAAGAAGGACCAGGCTGCCGATAAGCGAAGGAGAAGCGGAAGAATTCTGGAGAAGGATGCAACCAAAGGATTATTCCATCGTCAAACATCTAGAGAAGACTCCAGCTCAGATCTCCGTATGGGCACTGTTGATGAGCTCTCAATCACATAGGCGGGCCTTAATGAAAGCTCTCGATGACACATATGTACCTTCAGGTACAAGTAGTGATAACGTGGCTGCCATGATTCATCAAGTTATTCGAGGGCACCGAATCAACTTTTGTGACGATGAGCTGCCTATTGAAGGGAGGTCACATAACAAGGCGCTACACATCACTGGATATGTCGTGAGAAGGTCATAAATCGTGTCTTGGTAGATGACGGATCTGGCTTAAATATTTGTCCATTGTCGACACTGAAGCAGTTACGTTTTGACTTGGGAAAGTTGGAGCAAAACCAAGTCAACGTAAGGGCTTTTGATGGGGTCCAAAGAGATACCTTGGGAGCGGTAAATCTGGTCATCCAAGTGGGTCCGGCAGTGTTCAGCACACAGTTCCAAGTCTTAGATATTGATACAAGTTACAACCTTCTTCTGGGAAGGCCTTTCATTCATATGGCTGGAGCTGTGCCTTCTACTTTGCATCAGATGATGAAGCTCGTTTGGAGAAATGAAGAGTTGGTTATTCATGGTGAAGGGAATCGCTCTGGTAGACAGGCGCCGATTATTGATGAAGTGTCTCGGGGTACCGATTTCTATACAGTGGAGCTGGTAAATGCCACTGGTGAGGATTTGGCCTCACAGCCTCATATGCCTGCCGTGTATAAGATGATAGCCACTGTGATGCTGCAGAATGGTTTTGAACCAGGTGTTGGATTGGGAAGAAATTCCCAAGGAATTATTGAGCCTGTTCCGGTCCCCGTCAAAGGAGCTAGATATGGTTTGAGGTACGTCCCCACAGATGATGATTTGAAGCTGAAAAAGAAGAATGATCAAGCATTAGCTAAACCAATCCCTCATCTATATCAATCATTCTCAGTTCATGAGCATGCAGAGGAGGAGAACCTGGGGGAAGGAATCTGTGGCCTTTTTGAAGAGATAGATGCTATTATTGAAGAAGAGGTCGAGCTGACAGGATTCCGTGATGCTGAGCCCGGAGAGACGCTACAGAACTGGACCTCCACGCCCATCCTGGTCTCCCGAACTCCTTGGTAGAAGGGCATCGTTTTATGCATGTTTTAATCGGTGGTAGTCCGGAAGAGGCCTGAGACCCACCATTTTGCATTTTAACTATTTGAACTTTTAAATTCCCGTCGTGATGTTCAGAAAGGCAATATGGCTCTGCCATGGCCAAAGTTTGCATTGTTTTTCAATTTTTATGAAAGCCTCTTTTATTTTTTAATTTGGTTTATTTAATCATCTGTCATGCTTTGATTTTCTAACTTCGTTTATTTATGGTTTCAGTAAGGTAAATTTTAAACCTGCCAATGTCATGTCATGTCACGAGCTGAATGAACAAAATGAGGCAGGTGATGATGAGGTTGATGATTACGGAGAGGAAAGTGAGGAACCAGAGTATGTTGCCAAGGAATTTCGTCAGTTTGAAAATCAGTATAAACCAAATTTAGAAGAAACTAAAACGGTAAACCTGGGCAACCAAGAGTGTGTCAAAGAGGTTAAAATCAGTATTCACTTGAGTGAGGATCAAAGGAAAGGACTGATTCACTTGCTTGATGAGTACATTGATGTGTTCGTTTGGGAAGTCAATGACATGCAAGGGTTGAGTACCGATGTGGTGTCTCACAAATTACTGATTAATCCAGGGTTTGAGCCGGTGAAGCAAAAAACTCGGAAGTTCAAGCCTGAGTTGAGTTTAAAGATTAAAGAAGAGATCACCAAGCAGATTGAGTCTCGGCTAGTAGAAGTGACTCAATACCCAACATGGTTGGCCAACGTTGTTCCGGTCGCTAAAAAAGACGGGAAAATCAGAATTTGTGTCGATTACAGGGATCTCAACAAAGCTAGTCCTAAAGATAATTTTCCGTTGCCGAATATTCATATTTTGATTGACAACTGTGCCAAACATGAGATGCAGTCATTTGTGGACTGTTATGCAGGTTATCACCAAATTTTGATGGATGAAGAAGAAGCAGAAAAGACAGCTTTTGTTACACCGTGGGGTGTATATCACTACAGAGTGATGCCATTCGGCCTCAAGAATGCTGGTGCTACCTATATGAGGGCTATGACGACCATATTTCATGACATGATTCATAAGGAGATTGAGGTGTATGTAGATGACGTCATAATCAAGTCCCGCGAGAGTTCAGACCACTTGATGCATTTAAAGAAGTTCTTTGATCGTTTGCGTCGTTACAACTTGAAATTAAATCCCGCCAAATGCGTTTTTGGAGTTCCAGCCGGCAAGTTGTTGGGATTTATAGTCAGTAGAAGGGGTATAGAGCTCGATCCTTCTAAAATTAAAGCAATTCAAGAGTTACCTCCGCCGAAGACGAGAAAAGAGGTGATGAGTTTCTTAGGGAGGTTGAACTACATTAGTCGATTCATAGCTCAATCAACCGTGGTGTGTGAGCCTATCTTCAAGTTGTTGAAGAAAGACGCTCCGACGAAGTGGACTGAAGAGTGTCAGACTGCTTTTGATGCTATCAAGAGCTATTTGTCAAATCCACCAGTATTGGTTCCTCCGCGAGAAGGGAGTCCTTTGTTGCTATATTTGTCCGTATCAGATAGTGCATTCGGATGCGTGCTCGGTCAACACGACGAGACAGGGAAAAGGGAAAGAGCTATCTATTACATAAGCAAGAAGTTTACTCCATATGAGTCTCGATACACTCTGTTGGAGAGAACATGTTGTGCTTTGACTTGGCTTGCTCAGAAATTGAGGCATTACTTGTCTTCTTACACTACATATCTCATTTCCAGAATGGACCCGTTGAAGTATATTTTCCAGAAGGCGATGCCAACCGGAAAATTAGCTAAATGGCAAATGTTATTGAGTGAATTTGATATTGTGTATGTGACTCAAAAGGCGATAAAGGCACAGGCCTTGGCTGATCATCTTGCAGAGAATCCTGTTGACGAAGAATATGAACCGCTCAAGACTTATTTTCATGATGAAGAAGTGTCATTTGTAGGTGAAGATATTTCTGAAGCATATCCTGGTTGGAGATTATTCTTTGATGGAGCAGCAAATCACCAGGGAAAAGGTATTGGGGTGGTTCTAGTGTCAGAATCTGGTCAACACTATCCCATGGCAGCTAAGCTCTGATTTAATTGCACGAACAACATGGCCAAATATGAAGCTTGTGTTCTTGGTTTGAAAATGGCCATCGACATGAATGTCTACGAGTTGATCGTCATTGGAGATTCAGACTTGTTGATTCATCAAGTTCAAGGAGAATGGGCTGTGAAAAACCCGAAGATCATACCTTACGTACAGTATGCACAGAAGTTATGCAAGAGATTTTGTAAGATCGAGTTCAGACATACTCCCAGGATACAAAATGAGTTGGCCGATGCTCTTGCCACCATCGCTTCAATGATTAAACATCCGGATACTGACTATATTGATCCACTGGATATAGAGTTGAGAGAACATCCAGTTCATTGTTCACATGTTGAGGCAGAACCTGACGGTTTACCATGGTATTTCGATATAAAAAAATATTTGGAGTCTGGTATTTATCCAGAAGATGCTACATCCAACCAAAGGAAGTCTATACGCCGCATGGCCCTCAATTTCTTTTTAAGTGGAGAAGTCCTTTATAAGAGAACTCCGGATTTGAGTCTTCTAAGATGTGTCGACGCTGTTGAAGCTGCGAAGCTTATCGAACAGATACATGCTGGAGTTTGTGGAACGCATATGAACGGGCTCACTTTGGCAAGGAAGATCCTTAGAGCCGGTTATTTCTGGATGACTATGGAGAATGATTGTTGCAAGTTTGTGCAGAAGTGTCATAAATGTCAAGTGCACGGTGATTTGATCTGAGTACCGCCTCACGAACTTAATGCTGTGAGTTCACCTTGGCCATTTGTAGCTTGGGGCATGGATGTCATTGGTCCGATAGAGCCAGCTGCTTCTAATGGACACAAATTTATTTTGGTTGCCATTGATTATTTCACCAAGTGGGTGGAAACAGCTTCTTACAAGTCGGTATCCAAGAAAGTCGTAGCTGATTTTGTTCGTAACAACCTGATATGCAGGTTTGAAGTACCAGAATCCATTATTACAGACAACGGCGCAAATCTCAATAGTCACTTGATGAGAGAGATATGTGAGCAATTTAAGATTACTCACCGAAACTCAACCGCCTATCACCCTCAAATGAATGGAGCTGTAGAGGCCGCCACTAAGAATATCAAGAAGATTTTGAGAAAAATGATCGACAATCACCGAGATTGGCATGAATGTTGCCATATGCTTTATTGGGTTACCGAACGACTGTCATAACGTCGACTGGAGCTACTCCATACTTGTTAGTGTACGGAACAGAAGCAGTCATACCCGCCGAAGTTGAAATACCATCCTTGAGAATTACCCAAGAAGCTGAGCTGAGTAATGCTGAATGGGTTAGCAAGAGAATTGATCAGTTAACTTTGATCGATGAAAAGAGAATGGTTGCCGTTTGTCATGGTCAACTATGTCGATAGAGAATGATTCGAGCTTTCCACAAGAGAGTCAGAGCCAGAATTTTTGAAATTGGGCAGTTAGTACTTAAGCGCATTTTTCCTCATCAGGATGAGTACAAAGGAAAATTTGCACCAAATTGGTAAGGTCCTTACATAGTTCGCAAAGTATTATCTGGAGGTGTGTTGGTCCTGTCGGAGATGGATGGCACCGCGTGGCCAAAACCGATCAACTCAGATGCTGTCAAGAGATGCTACATGTGAAGATTCAGTTTGCGTTTTTACTATTTTCTTGTAAATGTTCATTTGCTTGTATTTACTTTGTTTAAAATTTTATCCCTCTTGTAATGAACTACGTCTGACCTGAATTCTCAGGAACGAGATACGTAGGCGGCCTATGTCGGCCTCGGTCACCCCATTTATTCCCTTTAAATACGTTTTTTGTATTTGAACTACGTTCGACCTGAATTCTCAAGAATGAGATACGTAGGCGGCCTATGTCAGCCTCGGTCGGTTTACTCTGTAAATTTCTTATTTTGGTTAGCCTTGAGGGGAACTACGTTTGACCTGATTCCTGCCTCAACGGGATACGTAGGCGCCACAAGGGTTCGGTCATATTTCCCGTAAGATTTCTATTTTTCTTTACAATAGAAATTGGGACAGAATTTTTGAGAGGGACTCAAAATTCTCAAGAAAAGATTTTTCCTCAGCAAGTCGAGACTGAAGCTATTTCGAGATTTGCAATTGGGACAAAATTTTCGAGAGAATCTCGAAAATTCCACGGATTTACTTACCGACATTCGAAGATAAACAAAACTTGTAATTGAGATAGAAATTTTGAGGATGACCTCAAAATTTCAGCATGGGTTTATCGACAGTCTAGAGTGACTCTGAATACTCCCCATCGCGTAATCAGATATACCTCCCAATCATCAAGCTCAGAGAAGTTCGATAAGCCTGACGTGACATGACATTTGGCAGTGCCCTTTTCAAAATATTACTTCTCAAAAATTTATTTTTCTAAAATATTTCCTTTTATGTTTCATTTGTTTTGGCATAAATATTCTGTCTTGTCTATCAAGAGTCGGGAGATCTGGAAAACAACCAGAGATAGCAGGACGAGGAGCGGACGATTGAAGAATTGACACAGATCAGTTCGTTTTTAAAACTAACAATTTTTCTGTGGATGTAGGTTTATATCTTTGCTTTGATATCAACAGATTCCTCCGATCGATAAATATGTAGAAGTCAAGGGAGGAGAAAACTCTCCCAAAAATAATAATTTTCCTGGATTGCAAGAACCATGTTATATTGATAACGTCGAAGGCTTGGGAATATGATTTGTTTATTTCAGTCAATTCCCAACAACGTGAAGTTTATAAGGAACGTCAAGCTAGATTCGAAGGTGAATCAAGCGAGGAAGAGTTTACGGTTGCCGTAAAAGACGTCATTTGCATCATAAGGTCAGATATGACATTATACATTACCCGGAGGGGTCATTTATATTATTGCCTATCAAGACGATATACTATCCGAAAGTCATTTTACCATTATCGTCAATTAAGATGACATGATTATCCAGAAGGCACTCAAAAGATCTCTACGTTGCTCGATTTAAGCACTATCTTCATTCGGTACTAAGGATGACATCAAGATTTAATCACAAGAGGAATCATGCATAGCGGAAGAACATGCATCGCGAGTCAATATTCATGCATCGCGGAAGATCATGCATCGCGAGTTAATACTCATGCATCGCGAGTAAACATTCATGCATCGCGGAAGAACATGCATCGCGAGTCAATATTCATGCATCGCGGAAGATCATGCATCGCGAGTTAATACTCATGCATCGCGAGTAAACATTCATGCATCGCGGAAGAACATGCATCGCGAGTCAATATTCATGCATCGCGGAAGATCATGCATCGCGAGTTAATACTCATGCATCGCGAGTCAATATTCATGCATCGCGGAAGAACATGCATCGCGAGTTAATATTCATGCATCGCGGAAGATCATGCATCGTGAGTTAATACTCATGCATCGCGAGTCAATATTCATGCATCGCGGAAGAACATGCATCGCGAGTCAATATTCATACAGCGCGGAAGAACATGCATCGCGAGTCAATACTCATGCATCGCAATTTAATATTCAAGCATCGCAAGAAGATTTATACCTTGCGGAATTTATGCATCGCGAGAAGATTTCATACCTCGCAGAAATTTGTACATCGCAAGAAGATTTCATACCTTGCGGAATTTATGCATCGCGAGAAGACTCTATCCCTCGCAGAAATTTATACATCGCAAGAAGATTTCATGCCTTGCGGAATTTATTGCATCGCGAGAAGATTTCATGCCTCGCAGAAATTATGCATCGCAAAAAGATTTCATACCTTGCTGAATTTATACATCGCGAGAAGATTTCATCCCTCGCAAAAGTTTATATATCGCAAGAAGATTTTATACCTTGCGGAATTATGCATCGCGGGAAGACTCCATCCCTCGCAAAATTTACGCATCGCAGGAAGATATACATACCCGCAAGTAATCATGCACTACTAGAGTAGAAGTCGTGTATTTGAAGAAGAATATTCACTTATTGGCATCAACTGCACTCTTTTATTCATGATAAGAGTAAACAACATAGAGAATACATCGACACCAAGAGAAGCATCAACACTGCATCATCTTTCGTTTATGTTGACATCAGCATGAATAATACATTGACATCAAAAGAAATATCAACACTGCATCAGCATTTATTTATTTTGACATCACATGAAGAGCGCATCGAAGATTACATTGCAAACACAAGACATAAGCTTTATTTGCTTTACGTTAAACCAATCGAGTTGACGTCAAATGTCGAGGAGAACGATTAAGTGTCAACACGGTAAAAGACACTGTCTGCCATTTAAATTGCATTTTTATGCTGACGAGTTTTATCTCGGTCTTTGTCGAGAGCATCCGAGAGGATGAATTCTCCAAAACATACCACAGGTGCGGACGACATCAAAAAGGATGCAGCACAACGTGGAACTTTTTCTTAGCAGCGAACTGGGACATAGTCCAAAGAGGAGTGTCAAACTCTTAGGACGCGAGCAGAGGAGCAACTTCCACCACAATCAAACCACACCCCTATCTGAAGGCATGTGGGTTTTTCTTTTTTTTGTCAGTTTCGATTTTGCATCCGGAATTTCGGTCTGTCGGAAGCGAGTTTCCAATCTGAGTGACAATGCGCCAAGAGCTTTGGAAATTATGCCCGTGTGAATTCTTAATTATGGGTGTAAAGCGCGCCACATTCATGGCTAAGAGGTTACAAGCCTCTTTTTCATACTCGACTTAATTGGTCACTCGTCCAGAACCAAAGGTTATCTAGCATAATAGGTTTCCTTTTCAACCGATCGAGTCAAACTACAAGCATCCTGATTCCTAACGTTTAAGGATATGTAGGCAGCTCAATGTTGAAAACTCGGCTGTATTTCAACATTCGCTCTCCAATCTTATTATCGAGCATTTCGGTCCATTCATAATTCGGTATCGAGATGACTTTTGAATTCTTTCAAAATCGTGTGTTAAATCTAGCGTATCGAATTACAAGTGGCCTGAATTCTCATATAGCCTGAGATATGTAGGAAACCCATTTTCGGGGTTCGGCCATAATTCCTAAAGTCCGTACCAAATCCCCTTCCTAAAAGATGAAGATGAGGTCGGTCAAAATTGGTTTGGTCAATTTCATTTTCCTTAGATTTCTTGCATCAATCCAAGTAAAATGAGGGACAGTTGTTGACACCAAATTTTGACCCTCCTCGGATGTGAATTAATTAACGAGTTTCTCGACCTTAAACAACCAAATAGTTAGATCGTAAAGTTTTAATATATATATACACATATGAAATTCAAGTTTTTAAATCAATATTTTGCATCTTATAACTCTCAAATCATATACGGCTTTTACATAATTACGTATACTAGTGGTACGTTTTATGATTATTTGAAAGATCGTCTCAAATTTTCTTTTGTTTAAATAATTTACTAACTAGTTATATAATCTTTTACATTTCATTTTGAACTAATTTTTTTTATTTATTATTACGTCGATTATTTTATATCATTAAAGTTAATAGCTCGTGTGATTAATTCATAGTAATTCATTTCTTATCAAATCGCTAAATATTTTAAGTTATTTGGATCATCCAATTTTGGGCCATTTCTTGTTGACCAACTGACCCATATCCAGCCCAACCTTTTACAGAATGCCCATTCCCAGCCCAACTTTCCTTTTCCTCCGTTCCAATCCCTTTCACAGCGTGTGCAGCCTCTATTCTCCTCTTCTTTCTCGATAAAATCAAGCCCAGACGCAGCCAGCAGCAACGCGCGTCAACAGCGACCTCGCCTTGGAAGCCATCGCGCGTGTCTCGCATGGGAACGAGTCCACCGAGAGTAGCAGATTCACAGAGATCGTACGCTACTACTTTTTATCGTCTTCTCCCCAACGTTATTCACCGTACCACGCAGCAGCAAAACAGTTTTTGCTTTCGTCCTTGAAGAAGGGGATCGAGCCACGTATCGCGAGAAGGACCTTGAGTCGATCTCACCCGTTCATTATCTCTTTCCCCTCTTGGAATGGGACGAAAACGACAGGAAAAGAGGTTCGGACCGATTTGAGAATTTTCTTTTTTCTTTTGATTTTTGAATTCGAAATTTGGGGTGGAAGTTCGTTTTTGCCCCAAGTTTTTTCGGAAATTCCTCCGCCCTCCCCCAATCCGAAAACCCTAGTTTCTTGCTATATAAGGTCTCTTCTGTTGAAGAAGAGCAGGATTTTTTTCTTTTGGAGAAATTTTCTAAGGCGTAAAAGAAATCATCACCAATAGATAGCTATAGGATATAGGAAATACATATTGAAAGAGAGCAAGAGAGATCAGGTTCCGTTGGAGGTTTCCTTTTCGATCATTTTTTAAAGCTAGCTTGATATCGAGTCTGCTTCTTAGGCTTTCTCACTTGTTGTTGACTCGTGTGGTGGAAGAGCTAATCTCACTCTCGTACCCAGCTTTGCTGGCCCCAAGAAGGTAACCTCTTCTTCTCTTAAATTTGTTCGGCCATCTCTATCAAATTCAAATGTATGTTTATGTGAATTCAACTCACTGTGTGGTTCGATTTGGTAAGCTGGTGTCTCTATTTTCATTTTTTTTTTATAAAAAAAATAAAATAGCATGGTTGTGCACTGTCTTAAGGTGGCATGAAATGGCAGTTGAGATCTTACCATTAGCTATTGCTGCTTTCCCTTGTTCTTCACAGTGTAAGGCATATTACTAATATGCAATTTGATTTAACTGAAGTTATATTAATCTTGGTCGCGTGTCTTTCATTTGTCTGTCTCTTTCTCTCCGCTCGTTCAGGATTCTTGTTAATACCAGTTTTATTTTAGTTAAAACGTAAGCTCTATTTCTGTTTTGGCTAAAGTTTTATTCGCCTTATGTCATGTTTTCAACTCTCGATTTAAGGATGTCATAGCGTCTTGCTTTACTCTTGTTTATAGTCATTTAGCAAAGATTTCTTACTCATTCTGTGTCCTTAAATTTAGTTGTCATTTCATTACTAGGATACATTTCTTCGACTGTTAGCATATATATGAGTCTGTTAGCATGATAGTTATAAAAGAGCTAACGTTTTTTTTTATATACTTAATCATCGCGAGATTTCTGTCAAAAGTCTCATGTTAGCATTCAAATAAATTTGTTTTGTTTCACTATATATATATATATATATATATATATATATATATATATATATATATATATATATATATATATATATATATATATATATATATTATTTCATTTTATTTCATTTTAATTTTTTCCTCATTGTTGGATTTTGTCTAATTTCTCATGTTTTTTTATTATTATACTTATGAGTAGGTTTCCTTTCAAAAAAAAAAAAATTAAAATAAAATAAAAAATAAAAAGTAAAAATAAATAAAGGTGACTTTATAAGCTTTATGAATTATCATTAGTTTAGTTATGTTTTATCTCGTTGATCCAAATGATCATCTTCATATTGAAAATATCATTGCTTACATCGTCATCTTCACCTCATGCATATGAACTATGGTTAAATTTGTCTTCTTAGATTTGCATGTTAATATAGCTTTTCACGTTTATTCATCGGTACTTAAGCTAAGAAAGTCACTGACCCTTTGGTTGGACAACATGCTAAAAATTTTTATTTTATTTTTTATTTTTTTTATATTCATGTATCTGTTTTAGAGAGCAAAATTAATTTTATTGGTTCGGTGGCATGTCATACCGTTACCTTTAATTTTGGCCAGATTTTGATAATTTATTCCTCCATGCCTTTATTGAATGACATCAATGCTCACTTCAGTTAATTGATACATGGTTAGTAACGTGAGTATTAGATAGTCATTATTTGTCGGTATGTATTGGTCGATTTTCCTTGGGCACCATGCTGGGTTTTCACTGTCTGCCCCTTTTATTTTTATGCGAGGTCTGTTCTTTTCCTTTGTGAGAGTATTAACTTGCATATCGTTTGTCAATAATAGTGTTTTTAATGACTCGAGTTGATTTTTACGATATTCATATTTACTTGCATGTGAAATCTGTCCGATGTTTGTCACGAGTTCATTCCATTCCTCTCGCATCTCGGAAGAACCGTAAAGGCTCAAAATTTATTTTCTTGATCGAGTCAAGCTACAAGAACCGAGGAACAGGTCCCAAAGCGGAATAAGTCAAATAAGCTGAACTAGAAGGCCCTTTTTTTTATTTTACACATATTTGTATTTTGTTATCTTTGGGCCTAAGCCCTTGTCGTCTTTTATTTTTCGTATTTATTATTTATTATTATTTGCTTAGTCTAGGACAGGTACGAAAGAAAGAAAATGGGTCAAAAACCCAAAAAGTCAAAATGGGTCAAAGAAACCCAAAACAGGTGGGTCCAAATTTCGGTCAAGGCGGACAGAAACCCGGATTTGGACCCAAATCTCTTTCCCTCTCTCTCTTTACTTGCTTTAATTATTTTACTTGTCTTACGTGTAAGTTAGTTTTAAGTTAAGGAAAATCTGAATCCCCGAAAAATGCCTTAATTGTTTTATCAACTAAAAATCAATAAATTTTGCAAATAACTCACTTAGGTAATTAGTTAGTATTTTAAACTCTACTATTCCAAGTATTTTTATCAAGTTAAAACAATTTTTTAGCCAAATGTGTTAGTTGCCGGAAAACCGTATTGAACGGGTATTTTAGGTGCCTTAAACACCTGCCTAAAATACAATAGGAATCCCCGAACCCTTTAAATGTTTTCAATAGATTTTTTTTCTGTTTAAGGTCTTTTGAAAAACTAAAAGTTTTCTTGATTTTTCTCAAAAATTAAGTGGCGACTCTAAAAAAGTCGAAAATTTTATAAAAAATATCTTTTTTGATAAAACACCAGTCACATGGGAGCTGTTCAAGACAGCATTTCTGGAGAGATTCTTTCCCTGGGAGATGAGGGAGGCCAAGGTTGAAGAATTCATCAACCTCAAACAAGGCTCTATGACAGTCAGGGAGTATTCCCTGAAGTTTGTTAAGCTGTCAAGGTATGCTACTTCCCTGGTTTCTAACAGCAGGGATGAGATGAGCAGGTTCCTCACAGGAATCAATGGATACCTGGAGGAGGAGTGTCGATCTGCTATGCTCCATGACAATATGGATCTTTCCAGGTTGATGGTGCATGTCCAGCAGGTAGAGGACAGCCGCAGAAAAAGAGGTGTTCGTGATGCTAGGAGGACCAGGCCTCAAGACCAGGCAGGACCCAGTCATGGAGGCCACAGGAATAACTTTGGCGTCCGTGAGTAACCAAGGTTCAAAAAGGGACAACAGAGTTCTGGGAATTCTAATCCTCAGAGGAGTGCTACACCTAAAGAAGGCAGACCTGAGCCCAAGAAGGGAAATGGAGGTGAGATACAGCGTACTAAGAAGAATTGTGCTAAGTGTGGCCGAGCTCACAGTGGACAGTGCAGACAGGGCACTAATGCCTGCTTCGGTTGTGGTAAGAGTGGACACATGGTCAGAGACTGTCCACAAAACAGAGGTCAGGCTGGAGGTAATACTCAGCCTAGGCCTAATCCACAGAGTGCAGCAGCAGCCGAGCCTCCTAAGAGGAACAGGTTTTATGCCCTGAAGGGCAGAGAGGAGCAGGAGAAGTCCGCTGATGTGGTCACAGGTATGCTGCAAGTATTCTCAACTTCTGTTTATGCTTTACTTGATCCAGGGTCTACATTTTCCTTTGTAACTCCTCTGCTTGCTCTTACTTTTGAGGTATTGCCTGAAGTTCTACATGATCCTATAGTGGTTAGTACACCTTTAGGAGAGAATGTAAGAACTGATAGAATATACAAAGATTGCCCAATAGTTGTGAGTGGAAAAACTATGTGTGCAAACCTAGTTGAGTTACCCATGCATGATTTTGATGTTATTCTTGGCATGGATTGGCTTCACAGTTGTTATGCTTGCTTGGACTGTCGTAGTAGAGTGGTGAGATTTCGCTTTCCTAATGAAGAAGAGTTAGTCTGGGAGGGGTACAATTCGAGTCGTCCTAACCCCTTGATTTCTAACCTTAAGGCCAATAAAATGATGTCCAAGGGGTTATTGTGTCATCTTGTGAGTGTTAATGATTTAGACCATGACATTCCTTCCATAGACTCAGTACCTGTAGTGAATGAGTTCTTAGATGTGTTTCCTGATGATTTACCTGGAGTCCCTCCCCTTCGAGAGATTGACTTTGGTATCGATTTAGAACCCGATACTAAACCAATCTCAATTCCTCCTTACAGAATGGCTCCAGCTGAACTCAAAGAGTTGAAGCTGCAGTTAAAATATCTCACTGACAAGGGTTTCATTCAACCGAGCATATCCCCTTGCGGCGCTACAGTGTTGTTTGTAAAGAAGAAGGATGGAACCCTTAGAATGTGTATCGATTATCGGCAGCTCAACAAAATCACTATAAAGAATAAGTATCCACTCCCCAGAATAGATGATCTGTTTGACCAACTCCAAGGGTCTAGTTTCTTCTCTAAGATTGATCTTCGTTCAGGGTATCATCAGCTTAGGGTTAGGGATGGAGATATCCCAAAGACAGTCTTTCGTACCCGCTATAGTCACTATGAGTTTTTAGTCATGTCATTTGGTCTCACGAATGCACCTGCTGCATTTATGGACCTCATGAACAGGGTCTTCCGTGAATACCTTGACTCTTTCGTCATAGTATTCATTGATGACATTCTCATCTACTCTAAGACCAAGGAAGAGCATGAACATCATTTGAGACTAACCTTGCAGGTACTTAGACAGCATCAGTTGTATGCCAAATTCAGCAAATGTGAATTCTGGCTGAGATCAGTGACCTTCCTGGGTCATGTGGTGTCCGATCAGGGCGTGGAGGTGGATCCCAGAAAGACTGAGGCTGTAAATAACTGGCCAAAACCTCTTACTCCTACTGACATCCGTAGCTTTTTGGGATTGGCTGGTTACTATCGCAGGTTTGTGGAGGGCTTTTCTTCCATTGCTGCCCCATTGACAGCTTTGACTAAGAAGAAAGCCAAGTTCGAATGGACGGAGACTTGTGAGAAGAGTTTCCAGGAGCTCAAGGACAGACTCACTTCAGCCCCGGTGCTTACCTTGCCTAAGTGTGGTGAGAACTACACTGTTTATTATGATGCACCTAGGGTTGGTTTGGGTTGTGTTCTTATGCAGGTTGGCAAGGTGATAGCCTATGCATCTAGACAACTCAAGGTTCATGAGAAGAATTATCCCACTCATGACCTGGAGTTTGGCAGCTGTGGTATTTGCACTGAAGCTGTGGAGGCATTATCTGTATGGAGTGCATGTAGATGTGTTCACAGACCATAAAAGTCTCCAGTACGTGTTCACACAGAGGGAGTTGAATCTACGTCAGCGGAGATGGTTGGAGCTGTTGAAAGATTATGACATGAATGTGCACTATCATCCAGGTAAGGCTAATGTTGTAGCTGATGCTTTGAGCAGGATGAGCATGGGAAGTACATCTCACGTTGAGGATGAGAAGAAGGAGCTGGTCAAAGATGTACACAGACTGGCCAGACTGGGTGTGCGTTTGGTTAACTCCACTAGTGGGGATGTTTCAGTTCATTCTAGTTCTGAATCATCCTTAGTAGTTGAAGTCAAGCAGGGTCAGCATCTAGATCCCGTGTTGATGGAGTTGAAGGACTCAGTGCTGCTGAAGATGAATGAGTCTTTCGCTTTGGGAGGTGATGGCATACTTAGATATCAGGACAGGCTGTGTATGCCTGATGTGGGTGATTTGCGGACCAGGATTGTTGCTGAGGCCCATGGTTCCAGATATTCTATACATCCAGGTTCCACCAAGATGTATCATGATCTCAAGCAGACTTATTGGTGGGATGGCATGAAGAAGGACATTGCAGAATATGTGGCCAAGTGTCCTAATTGTCAGCAGGTTAAGGAAGAGCATCATAAGCTTGGTGGTCTGACGCAGATTATTGAGGTTCCGACTTGGAAATGGGAGGCCATTAATATGGACTTCGTGGTTGGGCTTCCGAGGACTAGGAGGCAGCATGACTCTATATGGGTTATTGTGGACAGGTTGACTAAGTCTGCCCACTTTATCCCTACAAAGTCTACTTACGGAGCTGAGGATTATGCGAGGCTCTACATTGATGAGATTGTGAGATGGCATGGGATTCCTTTGTCTATTATTTCAGACAGAGGAGCTCAGTTTACTTCTCATTTCTGGAGATCTTTCCAGAAGAGCTTGGGCACCATTCAGACATTGGAGGATATGTTGAGGGCGTGTGTGATTGACTTCAGAGGTAACTGGGATGACCATCTGCCTTTGATAGAGTTCTCATATAATAATAGCTATCACTCCAGCATTGGGATGGCATCGTTTGAGGCATTATATGGTAGGAGGTGTAGATCTCTAGTTGGGTGGTTCGAGGTTGGAGAGTCATCCATTTTGGGGCCGGAGATCATTCATGAGGCCTTAGAGAAAGTCAGAATGATTAGGGATAGGTTGGCTACTGCGTACAGTCGGCAGAAGTCATATGCTGATAATAGAAAGCGACCCTTAGAGTTTGATGTTGGTGACCAGGTTTACTTAAAAATATCACCTATGAAAGGGGTGATGAGATTTGGTAGGAAAGGGAAGCTGAGTCCGAGATATGTTGGGCCATATGAGATCCTACAGCGTGTGGGTGAGGTGGCCTATGAGTTGGCATTGCCCGCAGAGTTAGCTTCTGTCCATCCAGTCTTTCATGTATCTATGTTGAAGAAGTGCCTAGGTGATCCAGCATCAATCTTACCTGTTGAAGGTTTGGGGGTTGATGAAGACTTGTCTTATGAGGAGGTACCGGGTGAAATCTTAGACAGACAGGTCAAGCGACTGAGGAACAAGGAGATTGCCACAGTGAAAGTATTGTGGAGAAATCATCTTGTTGAGGGTGCTACGTGGGAAGCTGAAGCCGACATGAGGGCCCGCTACCCTCACCTGTTCAGCTCTTGAGGTTAGACTTTATACTCTTAAACCTATGCTTCCTTACCTCCCCGTACTTTGTTGCTATTGATTGATTGTGTATAGTGCTTTTATTACGACCTGACTGGCATTACAACATGAAGTAGTAGTGTCATTCGGGGACGAATGTTCCTAAGGGGGGGATAATGTAACAACCCTAAAAATGAATAGGATCAAGACTTAGGTGTTTCAAGAATGCTTGCGATTAGACCAAGGTCCACACGTATTGATACGCGTAGAACCAGACCTCAGAACCCTTACTACGACCAAGCCAACTAACTTGGGGAGTTAATTGAGCTTGGAAAGGTTGGAACCAACCATGTGAGGCTCACGAAAATGATTTAATCGAAAGAGTTTTTACCGGACTCAAAAGAAGAAATTTTAAGTTTTGAGGGTCCAAGGGTAAAATGGTCTTTTCCAGGCCAAGGGTAATATTGTAATTACCCTGAGTAATTAATTATTTAATTAATTAAGTTAAAAAAATAAAGAAATTCGGGTGGGGCAACCCGAAGTGACCCATTTTCGCAAAATGGGGTCACCCGGGTTCGAACCCCACTAGAAGCAAGATTAAACTTGCTTTTATTTTAATGTGTTAACTTAGTTTTAATAAATAATTAATATTAGCTGATTTAGGAAAAAGAAATCAGATTTTTATTAATTTTGATTAATTATTGAGTTGACTAATTCAAACCCACAAAGTCCTACTTCTACTAGACTTCTATCTCCCTTTTCCCCCACTCTCTTTGCACGATTTCTCTCTCTCTTTCACTCTCTTTTTCTTGGCTGAAAACGTGAGGAATCAATCAGCAAAAGAAAAATAAAGTAAAGGCAAAAGTTCATCAAGAACTTGAAAGATAGAAACACAAAAGAGAAAGCAATCCGTAACGTTAAGCAAAAACGTACTACACTAGTCGGGTAAGGTGTAACTTTGGGTGTGTGGACTGATTTGTGGAGGAGTTCTTGGGCAGCATTTTGAACATTTAACAAGAAAACAAGGTATGGGTTTTCTTACTCTTGGTCCCTTTCCCAAGAGACCCGTAGGACTCAGTATATTCGGCTCAAAAACTAAGGTTGATTCCCCTATTGCATGTCCCTGTCATTAGCTCCCAACGAATGTAGGTTGGTATGAATGCTGGTAGACTTAGGATTATGTGATGTTTGTGCTGAATGTTAATGTATTGGATGTACGTTAATTCATGAAAATGCAACCATGTGTGTGTTCGAATTAAGAAAAACAAAATGTGTATGGCATGTTGAGTCTCGGCCTAGGGGCTGGATTTTGTTAATATTTTGTTGGTTGTTTTATGTACACTAATTGAAGTAACATGTGATGTTCATGTGACATGAAGTGTGGGTGAATTGAGGAGTAAACATTTTGGGTAAGAATTCGTGAAAAAAATTGTATTAAAGAATGTACCAAACGAACTATGTATTGTCCTATGAATTTAATAATAAATGGAGATAAAAATGAGTAAAGAAGTTACTTTGAATTTCCAGCATTTTTGTTGATATATCTCTGCCAAATTAAGATGTTTAGTAGGCCAAGAAAAATAAGGAAGATTAGGTGAGGTCATTGAGGGTCGAACCCGAGACCTCACCCCTTTAAAAATCAAAAAAAAAAATAGATAAAGAAGAAGAAAATTCGTGTGGTGAGGGGGATTCGAACCTGTCTTGGTTGGGAAATGAGTGTGAAGAAAAAGAAAATAAGAAATGAGAGGGGTGGGATTCGAACCCACACCCTCTCGGTTAGAAACCAAGGAAAAGGAAAGATAAAGAAAATTTTTGAGACGCATGGGATTCGAACCCACGACCTCTATGCGGATGAGGGAGATTAATATAAAAATAAAATGAGGCTGTGGGGATTCGACCCCACAACCTCACAGTCAACTCAAATAAGTCAACTTTTAAAAAGGAGAATAAAATAAAGAGGTTGTGGGGGTTCGAACCCACAACCTCTCGGCCTAAGCTAATGGAAGGGAAGGGAAATTAAAGGATAATTTAGTGTGGCTGAGGGGACTCGACCTCGGGTCCCAAAGCCTCACATGAACCGAAACTAATAAAAGAAAAAAAAAACGAAAATGGGGTTGTGGGGGCTTGAACCCACAACCCATCGGCCAATGCAAGGAAAATTTTAAATAGACAAGTAACCCTTCAATGTAAACATTGTGATTTGACTTAGAGTTAAAAAGTTATGAATATTAGAATGAAATCAATTAATAATGTAAATGACATTAAATTGATTCAAGACTTGGGATTCCTTGCCCAAACTTCCGTTTGATACATAAGTCATACGTGATCAAATCATTCAAGAATAGTGCCATCTACTTAGATCGAAATCAAGATCTTGGCATATATACAAGATACATAAATCTTGTGCTATAAAATCTTAGGAATGTATGAGTCACTTAATGAACTACGAATGAAGCCTCATGGCTTGTATGTATAGACACATAAGTCTAATATACGTTCAAAAATAAGTGAACCTAAGATGTATGAAATGAAATGATGAACCCTAGAAGGGTTAAATATGAGTGTAAATACACTAAATGGCCAAGTGCATTGGCATATGATGAGATGAACAATGAAATGATGAAATGAACATTCACATAATAAGAGGGGAGTAACTATGAAAAGCAAAGGTGTTAATGACAATGAATGAGGTGACAACATGATATGAGGCTAATGTAAATGATGAGAGTAATCTCAAATGAGCCTAAGTAAATGTTACCAATACGCACTCACCTATGAGAGTGTAAGATAATGAAGAGATAAATCTCTATGAACACTCTAGTGAGAGTATTAAGCTTAACACACTCAATACAAATGATGAGATGAGAAATCATCTAATGAGCTATGATGTCCTCATACTAGAAGCTAGCTTCCATGACGTATGAGATGAATGAAATGGAACTTTATACTAAGCACCGATAGACTAGCTATGAGCGGTGATGCCTTCTTTTGGGAAGGGCGGAGGTTCACATAACTCTCATGAGATGAGACTGTCTGGCTTGCCGGGTATGGGTCTCCTTATATCTCCTAGTCTTCGAACCTATACTGCCAATATAGAGATCTGGCGGGGTTAAATTCCCATGTACGCTAGCATGTTATTGGATCACTTTGGCAGGTGATTCCACCTCTTTTCGGTGTGGGGGAGACACTGGATTTCATGATGCTCACATGATCTATGTGGGTTAAAGTTAAAGTTCCCAATGAATGAATGAGGACATCCTCAAATGATGCACATAATGAAATGAATGAATACCAAAGGTGTTAGGATAGGATAATCAAAAGGTGAGTTAGATTCAAGTAATAACATTAGGTCATTCTTGGTCATTGCACAACGAACCTAATGAAAGTCTTAAACTACATCCTAGATATAACTGGTGGTTACACTGGACTATGAACGAAATGAAAAGAAGTACGTATGAATGAATGAAGCAGACTCTGTGTTTGCTAATGAAGGCTCCCTAGTTGAGGTCCCATATATTGAGCCCTCATTTCTGGGATGTCTTAATGTCAAGTCCATGATTCCAAGGTATCATGGCATATGAATGAATGATATGAAAGAGGTTATGTGCTACATGAAAAATGTACTGTATGCTATATGAAATGTGCTATGTGTAAATGTTATGTGCTGTGTGCAAATGTGAAAAGTATGATGAAGTATGTTATTCTCATGGTATAACTTTCCTATTCCAAATCTGAAAAGCTCACTGACTTTCCTAATCCAAATTTTGAAAGCTCATTGACTTTCCTAATCCAAATTTGGAAACTTTCCTAATCTCAATTTGGCAAGTCCACTGATTTGACTTCCAAAAATCATGTTGTTAGAGAAGAGCTATTCTTTCTCATGCATGTCCTTGGTGTGTGCTTGCATATACCCATACTTAGTACAAGTGTGTACTAACCCTATACAAACTCTACTATTTTAGGTGCAGGTACAGGTGGACGGTAGAGCTACAGGATCATCGCTGCAGTTATCCGGACGTCCAGCATTCATCCGGTTTTGGTAGGTCCTCATGCTTTCGAGGATGCTACTGTTTATGTTCTAGCTTAGTTTAGGAGTTGAGCTAGTGGAGCATGTTCCACTAGCGTTTCTCTCTTATTTTATTCAGACTATGTATAGATGCCATTTTGGCAATTATACGATTATATTATTGGACTATTTCTTTCATTTGATTATCTCTTAATGTTTAGATGGTTGATGTTGAACGAATTACTAATGTATTAGAAATGTTTAGTAAGTAATGTTTAGAAACAAAAAGTTTCAAATTTTCCGCTAAAATTAACCTATGTAAAGTAAGAATGACGTAAGTAGGCTTGTCTGCGACCTCTGAGAGGTCAACGACGCTGGTCTCGTCTGGGGTGTAGATTCCAGTCGTGACATGACCATTCTGACCCATTTTCAATGTCAAAATAGCCCCGAAGCGCGCATACCCCCATTTCGATGATTTTTCTTATGCTATAGCACACCATTTTTTGGGTGATCCGAATCCCGACGTCAAAAGTGCTAAACAATTTTGTGGACGTCCGTCAAGACCTTGGATATGCATCCGGTTGGCCCTCAAGGCCATTCCGACCCATTTTCAAGGTCAAAATAGCCCCGAAGCGTGCATTCCCCCATTTCGACGATTTTTCGTGTGCTATAGCACACCATTTTTTGGGTGATCCGGATCCCGACGTCAAAAGTGCCAAAATTTTTTGATGACGTCCGTCAAGACCTTGGATATGCATCCGGTTGGCCCTCATGGCCATTCCGACCCATTTTCAAGGTCAAAATAGCCCCGAAGCGCGCATAACCCCATTTTGACGATTTTTCGTATGCTATAGCACACCATTTTTTGGGTGATCCAGATCCCGACGTCAAAAGTGCCAAATTTTTTGTGGACGTCCGTCAAGACCTTGGCTATGCATCTGGTTGGCCCTCACGGCTATTTCGACCCATTTTCAAGGTCAAAATAGCCTCGAAGCGCGCATACCCCCATTTTGATGATTTTTTGTGTGCTATAGCACACCATTTTTTGGGTGATCCGGATCCCGACGTCAAAAGTGCCAAAGTATTTGTGGACGTCCGTCAAGACCTTGTCTATGCATCCGGTTGGCCCTCACGGCCATTTCGACCCATTTTTAAGGTCAAAATAGCCCCGAAGCGCGTATACCCCCATTTCGACGATTTTTCGTGTGCTATAGCACACCATTTTTTGGGTGATCCGGATCCCAACGTCAAAAGTGCAAAACAAATTTGTGGACATCCGTCAATACCTTGGCTTTGCATCCGATTGGCCTTCACGGCCATTCTGACCTATTTTCAAGGTCAAAATAGCCCCGAAATGCGCATACCTCCATTTTGATGATTTTTCGTGTGCTATAGCACACCATTTTTTGGGTGATCCGGATCCCGAGGTCAAAAGTGCCAAATTCTTTTGTGTACGTCCGTCAAGACCTTGGCTATGCATCCGGTTGGACCTCACGGCCATTCCGACCCATTTTCAAGGTCAAAATAGCCCCGAAGCGCGTATACCCCCATTTCGACGATTTTACGTGTGCTATAGCACACCATTTTTTGGGTGATCCGGATCCCGACGTCAAAACTGCCAAACTTTTTTGTGGACGTCTGTAAAGACCTTGGCTATGCATTTGGTTGGCCCTCACGGCCATTCCGACCCATTTTCAAGGTCAACATAGCCCCGAAGCGCGCATAACCCCATTTCGACGATTTTTCGTGTGCTATAGCACACCATTTTTGAGGTGATCCGGATGCCGATGTCAAAAGTGCCAAAACTTTTTGTGGACGTCCGTCAAGACCTTGGCTATGCATCCGGTTGGCCCTCAAGGCCATTCCGACCCATTTTCAAGGTCAAAATAGCACCAAAGAGCGCATACCCCCATTTCGACGATTTTTCGTGTGCTATAGCACACCATTTTTTGGGTGATCCAGATCCCGACGTCAAAAGTGCCAAATATTTTTGTGGACGTCCGTCAAGACCTTGGCTATGCATCCGGTTAGCCCTCACGGCTATTCTGACCCATTTTCAAGGTCAGAATAGCCCCGAAGCGCGCATACCCGCATTTCGATGATTTTTCGTGTGCTATAGCACTCCATTTTTTGGGTGATCCGGATCCCGACGTCAAAAGTGCCAAAAAATTTTGATGACGTCCTTCAAGACCTTGCTATGCATCCGGTTGGCCCTCACGGCCATTCTGACCCATTTTCAAGGTCGAAATAGCCCTGAAGCGCGCATACCCCTATTTCGACGATTTTTTGTATGCTATAAGCACACCATTTTTTGGGTGATCCGGATCCCGACGTCAAAAGTACCAAAAAATTTTGTGGACGTCCTTCAAGACCTTGGATATGCATCCGGTTGGCCTTCAAGGCCATTCCAACCCATTTTCAAGGTCAAAATAGCCCCAAAGCATGCATTCCCCCATTTCGACGATTTTTCGTGTGCAATAGCACACCATTTTTTGGGTGATCCGGATCCCGACGTCAAAAGTGCCAAACTTTTTTGATGACGTCCGTCAAGACCTTGGCAATGCATCCGGTTGGCCTCACGGCCATTCCGACCCATTTTCAAGGTCAAAATAGCCCCGAAGCGCGCATACCCCCATTTTGACGATTTTTCGTATGCTATAGCACACATTTTTTGGGTGATCCGGATCCCGACGTCAAAAGTGCCAAACAATTTTGTGGAAGTCCGTCAAGACCTTGGCTATGCATCCGGTTGGCCCTCACGGCTATTCCGACCCATTTTCAAGGTCAAAATAGCCCCGAAGAGCGCATACCCCCATTTTGATGATTTTTCGTGTGCTATAGCACACCATTTTTTGGGTGATCCAGATCCCGACGTCAAAAGTGCCAAATTTTTTGTGGACGTCCGTCAAGACCTTGGCTATTCATACGGTTGGCCCTCACGGCCACTCCGACCCATTTTCAAGGTCAAAATAGCCCCGAAGCACGCATACCCCCATTTCGACGATTTTTCGTGTGCTATAGCACACCATTTTTGGGGTAATCCGGATGCCGACGTCAAAAGTGCCAAAACTTTTTGTGGACATCCGTCAAGACCTTGGCAATGCATCCGGTTGGCCCTCAAGGCCATTCCGACCCATTTTCAAGTTCAAAATAGCCCCAAAGCGCGCATACCCCCATTTCAACTATTTTTCGTGTGCTATAGCACACCATTTTTTGGGTGATCCAGATCCCGAGGTCAAAAGTGCCAAAAATTTTTGATGACGTCCGTCAAGACCTTTGCTATGCATCTGGTTGGCCCTCACGGCCATTCCGACCCATTTTTAAGGTCAAAATAGCCCCGAAGCGCGCATACCCCCATTTGGACGATTTTTGTGTGCTATAGCACACCATTTTTTGGGTGATCCAGATCCCGACGTCAAAACTGCCAAACGTTTTTGTGGACGTCTGTAAAGACCTTGGCTATGCATTCGGTTGGCCCTCACGGCCATTCCGACCCATTTTCAAGGTCAAAATAGCCCCGAAGCGCGCATAACCCCATTTCGACGATTTTTCGTGTGCTATAGCACACCATTTTTGAGGTGATCCGGATGCCGATGTCAAAAGTGCCAATACTTTTTGTGGACGTCCGTCAAGACCTTGGCTATGCATCCGGTTGGCCATCAAGGCCATTCCGACCCATTTTCAAGGTCAAAATAGCCCCAAAGAGCGCATACCCCCATTTCGACGATTTTTCGTGTGCTATAGCACACCATTTTTTGGGTGATCCAGATCCCGACGTCAAAAGTGCCAAATATTTTTGTGGACGTCCGTCAAGACCTTGGCTATGCATCCAGTTAGCCCTCACAGCTATTCCGACCCATTTTCAAGGTCAGAATAGCCCCGAAGCGCGCATACCCGCATTTCGATGATTTTTCGTGTGCTATAGCACTCCATTTTTTGGGTGATCCGGATCCCGACGTCAAAAGTGCCAAAAAATTTTGATGACGTCCTTCAAGACCTTGCTATGCATCCGTTTGGCCCTCACGGCCATTCCGACCCATTTTCAAGGTCGAAATAGCCCTGAAGCGCGCATACCCCTATTTCGACGATTTTTTGTATGCTATAAGCACACCATTTTTTGGGTGATCCGGATCCCGACGTCAAAAGTACCAAAAAATTTTGTGGACGTCCTTCAAGACCTTGGATATGCATCCGGTTGGCCTTCAAGGCCATTCCAACCCATTTTCAAGGTCAAAATAGCCCCAAAGCATGCATTCCCCCATTTCGACGATTTTTCGTGTGCTATAGCACACCATTTTTTGGGTGATCCGGATCCCGACGTCAAAAGTGCCAAACTTTTTTGATGACGTCCGTCAAGACCTTGGCTATGCATCCGGTTGGCCTCACGGCCATTCCGACCCATTTTCAAGGTCAAAATAGCCCCGAAGCGCGCATACCCCCATTTTGACAATTTTTCGTATGCTATAGCACACCATTTTTTGGGTGATCCAGATCCCGATGTCAAAAGTGCCAAAAAATTTTGTGGAAGTCCGTCAAGACCTTGGCTATGCATCCGGTTGGCCCTCACGGTTATTCCGACCCATTTTCAAGGTCAAAATAGCCCCGAAGCGCGCATACCCCCATTTTGATGATTTTTCGTGTGCTATAGCACACCATTTTTTGGGTGATCCAGATCCCGACGTCAAAAGTGCCAAATTTCTTGTGGACGTCCGTCAAGACCTTGGCTATTCATCCGGTTGGCCCTCAAGGCCTTTCCGACCCATTTTCAAGGTCAAAATAGCCCCGAAGCGCGCATACCCCCATTTCGACGATTTTTCGTGTGCTATAGCACACTATTTTTTTGGTGATCCAGATCCCGACGCCAAAAGTGCCAAAATTTTTTGATGACGTCAGTCAAGACCTTGGCTATGGATCCGGTTGGCCCTCACGGCCATTCCGACCCATTTTCAAGGTCAACATAGCCCCGAAGCGCGCATACCCCCATTTCAACAATTTTTCGTGTGCTATAGCACACCATTTTTTGGGTGATCCAGATCCCGACGACAAAAGTGCCAAAGAATTTTGTGGACGTTCGTCAAGACCTTGGCTATGCATCCGGTTGGCCCTCACGGCCATTCCGACCCATTTTCAAGGTCAAAATAGCCCCGGAGCGCGCATACCCCCATTTCGATGATTTTTCGTGTGCTATAGCACACCATTTTTTGGGTGATCCGGATCCCGACGTCAAAAGTGCCAAAAAATTTTGATGACGTCCTTCAAGACCTTGGCTATGCATCCGGTTGGCCCTCACGGCCATTCCGACCCATTTTCAAGGTCAAAATAGCCCCAAAGCGCGCATACCCCCATTTTAACGATTTTTCGTGTGCTATGGCACACCATTTTTTGGGTGATCCGGATCCCGACGTCAAAAGTGCCAAAAAATTTTGATGACGTCCGTCAAGACCTTTGCGATGCATCCGGTTGGCCCTCACAGCCATTCCGACCCATTTTTAAGGTCAAAATAGCCCCGAAGCGCGCATACCCCCATTTCGACGATTTTCCATTTTTTGGGTGATCCGGATCCCAACGTCAAAAGTGCCAAAAAAATTTGTGGATGTCCGTCAATACCTTGTCTTTGCATCCGATTGGCCCTCATGGCCATTCTGACCCATTTTCAAGGTCAAAATAGCCCCGAAGCGCACGTACCTTCATTTTGATGATTTTTCGTGTGCTATAGCACACCATTTTTTGGGTGAACCGGATCCCGAAGTCAAAAGTGCCAAATTCTTTTGTGGACGTCCGTCAAGACCTTGGCTATGCATCCGGTTTACCCTCACGGACATTCCAACCCATTTTCAAGGTCAAAATAGCCCCGAAGCGCGTATACCCCCATTTCGACGATTTTTCGTGTGCTATAGCACACCATTTTTGGGGTGATCCGGATCCCGACGTCAAAACTGCCAAACTTTTTTGATGACGTCCTTCAAGACCTTGGCTATGCATCCGGTTGACCCTCACGGCCATTCCGACCCATTTTCAAGGTCAAAATAGCCCCGAAGCGCGCATACCCCTATTTCGACGATTTTTCGTGTGCTATAGCACACCATTTTTGAGGTGATCCGGATGCCGATGTCAAAAGTGCAAAAACTTTTTGTGGACGTTCTTCAAGACCTTGGCTATGCATCCGGTTGGCCCTCAAGGCCATTCCGACCCATTTTCAAGGTCAAATAACCCCGAAGCGCGCATTCCCCCATTTCGACGAATTTTCGTGTGCTATAGCACACCATTTTTTGGGTGATCCAGATCCCGACGTCAAAAGTGCCAAAACTTTTTGATGACGTCCGTCAAGACCTTGGCTATGCATCCGGTTGGCCCTCACGGCCATTCTGACCCATTTTCAATGTCAAAATAGCCCCGAAGCGCGCATACCCTCATTTCGACGATTTTTCGTATGCTATAGCACACCATTGTTTGGGTGATCCGGATCCCGACGTCAAAAGTGCCAAAAAATTTTGTGGACGTCCGTCAAGACCTTGGATATGCATCCGGTTGGCCCTCAAGGCCATTCCGACCCATTTTCAAGGTCAAAATAACCCCGAAGCGCGCATTCCCCCATTTCGACGAATTTTCGTGTGCTATAGCACACCATTTTTTGGATGATCCAAATCCCGACGTCAAAAGTGCCAAAACTTTTTGATGACGTCCGTCAAGACCTTTGCTATGCATCCGGTTGGCCCTCACGGCCATTCTGACCCATTTTCAAGGTCAAAATAGCCCTGAAGCGCGCATACCCCCATTTCAACGATTTTTCGTGTGCTATAGCACACCATTTTTTGGGTGATCCAGATCCCGACGTCAAAAGTGCCAAAGAATTTTGTAGACGTCCGTCAAGACCTTGGCTATGCATCCGGTTGGCTCTCACGGCCATTCCGACCCATTTTCAAGGTCAAAATAGCCCCGAAGCGCGCATACCCCCATTTCAACGATTTTTTGTGTGCTATAGCACACCATTTTTTGGGTGATCCAGATCCCGACATCAAAAGTGCCAAAGAATTTTGTGGACGTCCGTCAAGACCTAGGATATGCATCCGGTTGGCCCTCACGGCCATTCCGACCCATTTTCAAGGTCAAAATAGCCCCGGAGCGCGCATACCCCCATTTCAATGATTTTTCGTGTGCTATAGCACACCATTTTTGGGGTGATCCGGATCCCGACGTCAAAAGTGCCAATAATTTTTTATGACGTCCTTCAAGACCTTGGATATGCATCCGGTTGGCCCTCACGGCCATTCCGACCCATTTTCAAGGTCAAAATAGCCCCGAAGCG
>JABWTJ010000112.1:2238463-2278594 GCA_016801875.1 Solanum sitiens
AGTGCAAAAAAATTTTGAGGACGTCCGTCAAGACGTTGGCTATGCATCCGGTTGGCCCTCACGGCCATTACGACCCAATTTCATGGTTAAAATAGCCCCGAAGCGCGCATACCCCCATTTCGACGATTTTTCGTGTGCTATAGCACACCATTTTTTTGGTGATCCGGATCCCGACATCAAAAGTGCCAAAAAATTTTTGTGGACGTCCGTCAAGACATTGGCTATGCATCCAGTTGGCCCTCACGGACATTCTGACCCATTTTCAAGGTCAAAATAGCCCCGAAGCGCGCATACCCCCATTTCGATGCTTTTTCGTATGCTTAGTATCACAACATTTTTGGGCTGTCCGGATTCCCGACGTCAAACGTGCCAAAAAATTTTTGGACGTCGTCAAGACCTTGGCTATGCACCGGTGGCCCCCTCAAGGCCCATTCGATTACAATTCTTCAAGGTCAAAAAAGCCCGAAGCGCGCATACCCCCATTTTGATGATTTTTGTGTGATTTGCTATAGCACACCATTTTTGGGTGATCCGGATCCCAAGTCAACGTGCCAAAAATTGTGGACGTCCGTCAATACCTTGGCTTTCATCCGATTGGCCCTGACGGCCATTCCGACCCATTTTCAACGGTCAAATCGTCCCCGCCGAAGCGGCATACCCCTATTTGATGATTTTTTGTGTGCTATCGCACCACCATTTTTTGGTGAATCCGGTCCCGACGTCAAAACGTGCCAATTTTTTTTTGGCGTCCTTCAAGACCTTGGCTATGCATCCGGTCTGGCCTCACATGCCATTCCGACATCTTCAAGGTCAAAATATCCCCCGATACGCGATACCCCCATTTCGACGATTTTCGTGTGTTATAGCCACCATTTTTGGGTGCTCCGGATCCCGACGTCAAATTGACAAACCGTTTTTTGTTGAGTCCGTCAAGGGACCTTGGCATGATCCCGGTTGGCCCTTACGGCCATTCCGACCCATTTCCGGTAAATAACCCACGAAGTTCGCATACCCCCCAGTTCGTATGATTTTTAGTGTTACTATAGCCCACCATTTTTTGGGTGATCCGGATCCCGACGTCAAAAGTGCCAAACATTTTTGTGGACGTCCGTCAAGACCTTGGCTATGCATCCGGTTGGCCCTCACGGCCATTCCGACCCATTTTCAAGGTCAAAATAGCCTCGAAGCGCGCATACCCCCATTTCGATGATTTTTCGTGTGCTATAGCACACCATTATTTGGGTGATCCGGATCCCGTTGTCAAAAGTGCCAATAAATTTTGTGGACGTCCATCAAGACCTTGGCTATGCATCCGGTTGGCCCTCACGGCCATTCCGACCCATTTTCAAGGTCACAATAGCCCCGAAGCGCGCATACCCCCATTTCGACGATTTTTCGTGTGCTATAGCACACCATTTTTTGGGTGATCCGGATCCCGACGTCGAAAGTGACAAAATTTTTTGTGGACGTCCGTCAAGACCTTGTCTATGCATCCGGTTGGCCCTCACGGTCAGTCCGACACATTTTCAAGGTCAAAATAACCCCGAAGCGCGCATACCCCCATTTCGATGATTTTTCGTGTGCTATAGCACACCATTTTTTGGGTGATCCGGATCCCGACGTCAAAAGTGCCAAACATTTTTGTGGACGTCCGTCAAGACCTTGCCTATGCATCCGGTTGGCCCTCACGGCCATTCCGACCCATTTTCAAGGTCAAAATAGCCCTGTGGCGCGCATACCCCATTTCGACGATTTTTCGTGTGCTATAGCACACCATTTTTTGGGTGTTCCGGATCCCGACGTCAAAAGTGCCGAAAAATTTTGTGGACGTCCGTCAAGACCTTGGCTATGCATCCGGTTGGCCCTCACGGCCATTCCGACCCATTTTCAAGGTCAAAATATCCCCAAAGCGCGCATACCCCTATTTCGATGATTTTTCGTGTGCTATAACACACCATTTTTTGGGTGATCCGGATCCCGATGTCAAAAGTGCCAAAAATTTTTGTGGACGTCTGTCAAGACCTTGGCTATGCATACGGTTGGCCCTCACGGCCATTTTGACCCATTTTCAAGGTCAAAATAGCCCCGAAGCGCGCATACCCCCATTTCGACGACATCTCGTGTGCTATAACACCATTTTTTGGGTTATCCGGATCCCGACGTCAAAAGTGCCAAACTTTTTTGATGACGTCCGTCAAGACCTTGGCTATGCATCCGGTTGGCCCTCACGGCCATTTCGACCCATTTTCAAGTTCAAAATAGCCCCGAAGCGCGCATACCCCCATTTCAATGATTTTGCGTGTGCTATAGCACACCATTTTTTGGGTGTTCCGGATCCCGACGTCAAAACTACCAAAAATTTTTGTGGACGTCCGTCAAGACCTTGGCTATGCATCCAGTTGGCCCTCACAGCCATTCCGACCCATTTTCAAGGTAAATATATCCCCGAAGCGCGCATACACCCATTTCGATGATTTTTCGTGTGCTATAGCACACCATTTTTTGGGTGATCCGGATCCCGACGTCAAAAGTGCCAAATATTTTTGTGGACGTCCGTCAAGACCTTGGCTATGCATCCGGTTGGCCCTCACGGCCATATCGACCCATTTTCAAGGTAAAAATAGCCCCGAAGCGCGCATACCCCCATTTCGATGATTTTTCGTATGCTATAGCACACCATTTTTTGGGTGATCCGGATCCCGACGTCAAAAGTACCAAATTTTTTGTGGACGACCGTCAAGACCTTGGCTATGCATCCGGTTGGCCCTCACGGCCATTCTGACCTATTTTTAAGGTTAAAATAGCCCAAAAGCGCGCATACCCCCATTTCGATGATTTTTCGTGTGCTATAGCACACCATTTTTTGGATGATCCGGATCCCTACATCAAAAGTGCCAAACTTTTTTGTGGACGTCCGTCAATACGTTGGCTTTGCATCCGGTTGTCCCTCACGGCCATTCCGACCCATTTTTAAGGTTAAAATAGCCCCGAAGCGTGCATACCCCTATTTTGACAATTTTTCGTGTGCTATAGCACACCATTTTTTGGGTGATCCGGATCACGTCGTCAAAAGTGCCAAATGTTTTTGTGGACGTCCGTCAAGACCTTGGATATTCATCCGGTTGGCCCTCACGGCCATTCCGACCCATTTTCAAGGTCAAAATAGCCCCAAAGCGCGTATACCCCCATTTCGACGATTTTTCGTGCGTTATAGTACACCATTTTTGGGTGATCCGGATTCCTACGTCAAAACTGCCAAACGTTTTTGTGGACGTCCGTCAAGACCTTGGCTATGCATCCGGTTGGCCCTTACGGCCATTCCGACCCATTTTCAAGGTCAAAATAACCCCAAAGTTCGCCTACCCCCAGTTCGACGATTTTTCGTGTGCTATAGCACACCATTTTTTGGTGATCCGGATCCCGACGTCAAAAGTGCCAAACATTTTTGTGGACGTCCGTAAAGACCTTGGCTATGCATCCGGTTGGCCCTCACGGCCATTCCGACCCATTTTCAAGGTCAAAATAGCCTCGAAGCGCGCATACCCCCATTTCGATGATTTTTCATGTGCTATAGCACACCATTTTTTGGGTGATCCGGATCCCGTTGTCAAAAGTGCCAATAAATTTTGTGGACGTCCATCAAGACCTTGGCTATGCATCCGGTTGGCCCTCACGGCCATTCCGACCCATTTTCAAGGTCACAATAGCCCAGAAGCGCGCATACCACCATTTCGACGATTTTTCGTGTGCTATAGCACACCATTCTTTGGGTGATCCGGATCCCGATGTCAAAAGTGACAAAATTTTTTGTGGACGTCCGTCAAGACCTTGTCTATGCATCCGGTTGGCCCTCACGGTCAGTCCGACACATTTTCAAGGTTAAAATAGCACCGAAGCGCGCATACCCCCATTTTGATGATTTTTCGTGTGCTATAGCACACCAATTTTTGGGTGATCCGGATCCCGATGTCAAAAGTGCCAAAAATATTTGTGAACGTCCGTCAAGACCTTGCCTATGCATCCCGTTGGCCCTCACGGCCATTCCGACCCATTTTCAAGGTCAAAATAGCCCCGAAGCACGCATACCCCCATTTCAACGATTTTTCGTGTGCTATAGCACACAATTTTTTGGGTGTTCCGGATCCCGACGTCAAAAGTGCCAAATATTTTTGTGGACGTCCGTCAAGACCTTGGCTATGCATCCGGTTGACCCTCACGGACATTCCGACCCATTTTCAAGGTCAAAATAGCCATGAACTGCGCATACCCCCATTTCGATGATTTTTCGTGTGCTATAGCACACCATTATTTGGGTGATCCGGATCCCGTTGTCAAAAGTGCCAATTAATTTTGTGGACGTCCATCAAGACCTTGGCTATGCATCCGGTTGGCCCTCACGGCCATTCCAACCCATTTTCAAGGTCAAAATAACCCCGAAGCGCGCATACCCCCATTTCGATGATTTTTCGTGTGCTATAGCACACCATTTTTTGGGTGATCCGGATCCCGACATCAAAAGTGCCAAACATTTTTGTGGACGTCCGTCAAGACCTTGCCTATGCATCCGGTTGGCCCTCACGGCCATTCCGACCCATTTTCAAGGTCAAAATAGCCCTGTAGCGCGCATACCCCATTTCGACGATTTTTCGTGTGCTATAGCACACCAGTTTTTGGGTGTTCCGGATCCCGACGTGAAAAGTGCCAAACAATTTTGTGGACGTCCGTCAAGACCTTGGCTATGCATCCGGTTGGCCCTCACGGCCATTCCGACCCATTTTCAAGGTCAAAATAGCCCTGTAGCGCGCATACCCCATTTCGACGATTTTTCGTGTGCTATAGCACACCATTTTTTGGGTGTTCCGGATCCCGACGTCAAAAGTGCCAAAAAATTTTTGTGGACGTCCGTCAAGACCTTGGCTATGCATCCGGTTGGCCCTCACGGCCATTCCGACCCATTTTCAAGGTCAAAATATCCCCAAAGCGCGCATACCCCTATTTCGATGATTTTTCGTGTGCTATAGCACACCATTTTTTGGGTGATCCGGATCCCGATGTCAAAAGTGCCAAAAATTTTTGTGGACGTCCATCAAGACCTTGGCTATGCATACGGTTGGCCCTCACGGCCATTTCGACCCATTTTCAAGGTCAAAATAGCCCCGAAGCGCGCATACCCCCATTTCGACGACATCTCGTGTGCTATAACACCATTTTTTGGGTCATCCAGATCCCGACGTCAAAAGTGCCAAACTTTTTTGATGACGTCCGTCAAGACCTTGGCTATGCATCCGGTTGGCCCTCACGGCCATTTCGACCCATTTTCAAGTTCAAAATAGCCCCGAAGCGCGCATACCCCCATTTCAACGATTTTTCGTGTGCTATAGCACACCATTTTTTGGGTGTTCCGGATCCCGACGTCAAAACTACCAAAAATTTTTGTGGACGTCCGTCAAGACCTTGGCTATGCATCCAGTTGGCCCTCACGGCCATTCCGACCCATTTTCAAGGTAAATATATCCCCGAAGCGCGCATACCCCCATTTCGATGATTTTTCGTGTGCTATAGCACACCATTTTTTGGGTGATCCGGATCCCGACGTCAAAAGTGCCAAATATTTTTGTGGACGTCCGTCAAGACCTTGGCTATGCATCCGGTTGGCCCTCACGGCCATATCGACCCATTTTCAAGGTAAAAATAGCCCCGAAGCGCGCATACCCCCATTTCGACGATTTTTCGTATGCTATAGCACACCATTTTTTGGGTGATCCGGATCCCGACGTCAAAAGTACCAAATTTTTTGTGGACGACCGTCAAGACCTTGGCTATGCATCTGGTTGGCCCTCACGGCCATTCTGACCTATTTTTAAGGTTAAAATAGCCCAAAAGCGCGCATACCCCCATTTCGATGATTTTTCGTGTGCTATAGCACACCATTTTTTGGATGATCCGGATCCCTACATCAAAAGTGCCAAACTTTTTTGTGGACGTCCGTCAATACGTTGGCTTTGCATCCGGTTGTCCCTCACGGCCATTCCGACCCATTTTTAAGGTTAAAATAGCCCCGAAGCGTGCATACCCCTATTTTGACAATTTTTCGTGTGCTATAGCACACCATTTTTTGGGTGATCCGGATCACGTCGTCAAAAGTGCCAAATGTTTTTGTGGACGTCCGTCAAGACCTTGGATATTCATCCGGTTGGCCCTCACGGCCATTCCGACCCATTTTCAAGGTCAAAATATCGCCGAAGCGCGTATACCCCCATTTCGACGATTTTTCGTGCGTTATAGTACACCATTTTTGGGTGATCCGGATTCCTACGTCAAAACTGCCAAACATTTTTGTGGACGTCCGTCAAGACCTTGGCTATGCATCCGGTTGGTCCTCACGGCCATTTCGACCCATTTTCAAGGTCAAAATAGCCCCGAAGCGCGCATACCCCCATTTCGATGATTCTTCGTGTGCTATAGCACACCATTTTTTGGGTGACCCGGATCCCGACATTAAAAGTGCCAAATATTTTTGTGGACGTCCATCAAGACCTTGGCTATGCATCCGATTGGCCCTCACAGCCATTACGACCCATTTTCAATGTCAAAATAGCCCCGAAGCGCGCATACCCCCATTTCGACAATTTTTCGTGTGCTATAGCACACCATTTTTTGGGTCATCCGGTTCCCGAAGTCAAAAGTGCCAAAATTTTTTGATGACGTCCGTCAAGACCTTGGCTATGCATCCGGTTTGCCCTCACGGCCATTTAGACCAATTTTCAAGGTCAAAATAGCCCCGAAGCGCGCATACCCCTATTTCGACGATTTTTCATATGCTATAGCACACCATTTTTCGGGTGATCCGGATCCCGACGTCAAAAGTGCCAAAAGTTTTAGTGGACATCTGTCAAGACCTTGTCTATGCATCCGGTTAGCCCTCATGGCCATTATGACCCATTTTCAAGGTTAAAATAGCACCGAAGCGCGCATACCCCTATTTTGATAATTTTTCGTGTGCTATAGCAAACCAATTTTTGGGTGATCCGGATCCCGACGTCAAAAGTGCCAAATATTTTTGTGAACGTCCGCCAAGACCTTGCCTATGCATCCGGTTGGCCCTCACGGCCATTCCGACCCATTTTCAAGTTCTAAATAGCCCCGAAGCGCGCATACCCCCATTTCGATGATTTTTCGTGTGCTATAGCACACCATTTTTTGGGTGATCCGGATCCCGATGTCAAAAGTGCCAAACATTTTTGTGGACGTCCGTCAAGACCTTGCCTATGCATCCGGTTGGCCCTCACGGCCATTCCGACCCATTTTCAAGGTCAAAATAGCCCTGTAGCGCGCATACCCCATTTCGACGATTTTTCGTGTGCTATAGCACACCATTTTTTGGGTGTTCCGGATCCCGACGTGAAAAGTGCCAAAAAATTTTGTGGACGTCCGTCAAGACCTTGGCTATGCATCCGGTTGGCCCTCACGGCCATTCCGACCCATTTTCAAGGTCAAAATATCCCCAAAGCGCGCATACCCCTATTTCGATGATTTTTCGTGTGCTATAGCACACCATTTTTTGGGTGATCCGGATCCCGATGTCAAAAGTGCCAAAAATATTTGTGAACGTCCGTCAAGACCTTGCCTATGCATCCCGTTGGCCCTCACGGCCATTCCGACCCATTTTCAAGGTCAAAATAGCCCCGAAGCACGCATACCCCCATTTCAACGATTTTTCGTGTGCTATAGCACACAATTTTTTGGGTGTTCCGGATCCCGACGTCAAAAGTGCCAAATATTTTTGTGGACGTCCGTCAAGACCTTGGCTATGCATCCGGTTGACCCTCACGGACATTCCGACCCATTTTCAAGGTCAAAATAGCCATGAACTGCGCATACCCCCATTTCGATGATTTTTCGTGTGCTATAGCACACCATTATTTGGGTGATCCGGATCCCGTTGTCAAAAGTGCCAATTAATTTTGTGGACGTCCATCAAGACCTTGGCTATGCATCCGGTTGGCCCTCACGGCCATTCCAACCCATTTTCAAGGTCAAAATAACCCCGAAGCGCGCATACCCCCATTTCGATGATTTTTCGTGTGCTATAGCACACCATTTTTTGGGTGATCCGGATCCCGACATCAAAAGTGCCAAACATTTTTGTGGACGTCCGTCAAGACCTTGCCTATGCATCCGGTTGGCCCTCACGGCCATTCCGACCCATTTTCAAGGTCAAAATAGCCCTGAAGCGCGCATACCCCATTTCGACGATTTTTCGTGTGCTATAGCACACCATTTTTGGGTGTTCCGGATCCCGACGTGAAAAGTGCCAAACAAATTTTGTGGACGTCCGTCAAGACCTTGGCTATGCATCCGGTTGGCCCTCACGGCCATTCCGACCCATTTTCAAGGTCAAAATAGCCCTGTAGCGCGCATACCCCATTTCGACGATTTTTCGTGTGCTATAGCACACCATTTTTTGGGTGTTCCGGATCCCGACGTCAAAAGTGCCAAAAAATTTTGTGGACGTCCGTCAAGACCTTGGCTATGCATCCGGTTGGCCCTCACGGCCATTCCGACCCATTTTCAAGGTCAAAATATCCCCAAAGCGCGCATACCCCTATTTCGATGATTTTTCATGTGCTATAGCACACCATTTTTTGGGTGATCCGGATCCCGATGTCAAAAGTGCCAAAAATTTTTGTGGACGTCCGTCAAGACCTTGGCTATGCATACGGTTGGCCCTCACGGCCATTTCGACCCATTTTCAAGGTCAAAATAGCCCCGAAGCGCGCATACCCCCATTTCGACGACTTCTCGTGTGCTATAACACCATTTTTTGGGTCATCCAGATCCCGACGTCAAAAGTGCCAAACTTTTTTGATGACGTCCGTCAAGACCTTGGCTATGCATCCGGTTGGCTCTCACGGCCATTTCGACCCATTTTCAAGTTCAAAATAGCCCCGAAGCGCGCATACCCCCATTTCAACGATTTTTCGTGTGCTATAGCACACCATTTTTTGGGTGTTCCGGATCCCGACGTCAAAACTACCAAAAATTTTTGTGGACGTCCGTCAAGACCTTGGCTATGCATCCAGTTGGCCCTCACGGCCATTCCGACCCATTTTCAAGGTAAATATATCCCCGAAGCGCGCATACCCCCATTTCGATGATTTTTCGTGTGCTATAGCACACCATTTTTTGGGTGATCCGGATCCCGACGTCAAAAGTGCCAAATATTTTTGTGGACGTCCGTCAAGACCTTGGCTATGCATCCGGTTGGCCCTCACGGCCATATCGACCCATTTTCAAGGTAAAAATAGCCCCGAAGCGCGCATACCCCCATTTCGACGATTTTTCGTATGCTATAGCACACCATTTTTTGGGTGATCCGGATCCCGACGTCAAAAGTACCAAATTTTTTGTGGACGACCGTCAAGACCTTGGCTATGCATCTGGTTGGCCCTCACGGCCATTCTGACCTATTTTTAAGGTTAAAATAGCCCAAAAGCGCGCATACCCCCATTTCGATGATTTTTCGTGTGCTATAGCACACCATTTTTTGGATGATCCGGATCCCTACATCAAAAGTGCCAAACTTTTTTGTGGACGTCCGTCAATACGTTGGCTTTGCATCCGGTTGTCCCTCACGGCTATTCCGACCCATTTTTAAGGTTAAAATAGCCCCGAAGCGTGCATACCCCTATTTTGACAATTTTTCGTGTGCTATAGCACACCATTTTTTGGGTGATCCGGATCACGTCGTCAAAAGTGCCAAATGTTTTTGTGGACGTCCGTCAAGACCTTGGATATTCATCCGGTTGGCCCTCACGGCCATTCCGACCCATTTTCAAGGTCAAAATATCGCCGAAGCGCGTATACCCCCATTTCGACGATTTTTCGTGCGTTATAGTACACCATTTTTGGGTGATCCGGATTCCTACGTCAAAACTGCCAAACATTTTTGTGGACGTCCGTCAAGACCTTGGCTATGCATCCGGTTGGTCCTCACGGCCATTTCGACCCATTTTCAAGGTCAAAATAGCCCCGAAGCGCGCATACCCCCATTTCGATGATTCTTCGTGTGCTATAGCACACCATTTTTTGGGTGACCCGGATCCCGACATTAAAAGTGCCAAATATTTTTGTGGACGTCCATCAAGACCTTGGCTATGCATCCGATTGGCCCTCACAGCCATTACGACCCATTTTCAATGTCAAAATAGCCCCGAAGCGCGCATACCCCCATTTCGACAATTTTTCGTGTGCTATAGCACACCATTTTTTGGGTCATCCGGTTCCCGAAGTCAAAAGTGCCAAAATTTTTTGATGACGTCCGTCAAGACCTTGGCTATGCATCCGGTTTGCCCTCACGGCCATTTAGACCAATTTTCAAGGTCAAAATAGCCCCGAAGCGCGCATACCCCTATTTCGACGATTTTTCATATGCTATAGCACACCATTTTTCGGGTGATCCGGATCCCGACGTCAAAAGTGCCAAAAGTTTTAGTGGACATCTGTCAAGACCTTGTCTATGCATCCGGTTAGCCCTCATGGCCATTATGACCCATTTTCAAGGTTAAAATAGCACCGAAGCGCGCATACCCCTATTTTGATAATTTTTCGTGTGCTATAGCAAACCAATTTTTGGGTGATCCGGATCCCGACGTCAAAAGTGCCAAATATTTTTGTGAACGTCCGCCAAGACCTTGCCTATGCATCCGGTTGGCCCTCACGGCCATTCCGACCCATTTTCAAGTTCTAAATAGCCCCGAAGCGCGCATACCCCCATTTCGATGATTTTTCGTGTGCTATAGCACACCATTTTTTGGGTGATCCGGATCCCGATGTCAAAAGTGCCAAACATTTTTGTGGACGTCCGTCAAGACCTTGCCTATGCATCCGGTTGGCCCTCACGGCCATTCCGACCCATTTTCAAGGTCAAAATAGCCCTGTAGCGCGCATACCCCATTTCGACGATTTTTCGTGTGCTATAGCACACCATTTTTTGGGTGTTCCGGATCCCGACGTGAAAAGTGCCAAAAAATTTTGTGGACGTCCGTCAAGACCTTGGCTATGCATCCGGTTGGCCCTCACGGCCATTCCGACCCATTTTCAAGGTCAAAATATCCCCAAAGCGCGCATACCCCATTTCGATGATTTTTCGTGTGCTATAGCACACCATTTTTTGGGTGATCCGGATCCCGATGTCAAAAGTGCCAAAAATTTTTGTGGACGTCCGTCAAGACCTTGGCTATGCATACGGTTGCCCTCACGGCCATTTCGACCCATTTTCAAAGTCAATAGCCCCAAGCGCGTATACCCCCATTTCGACGACTTCTCGTGTGCTATAACACCATTTTTTGGGTCATCGATCCCGACGTCAAAAGTGCCAAAATTTTTTGATGAGTCCGTCAAGACTTGGCTACGCATCCGGTTGGCCCCACGGCCATTTCGACCCATTTTCAAGTTCAAAATAGCCCCGAAGCGCGCATACCCCCATTTCAACGATTTTTCGTGTGCTATAGCACACCATTTTTTGGGTGTTCCGGATCCCGACGTCAAAACTACCAAAAATTTTTGTGGACGTCCGTCAAGACCTTGGCTATGCATCCGGTTGGCCCTCACGGCCATTCCGACCCATTTTCAAGGTAAATATATCCCCAAAGCGCGCATACCCCCATTTCGATGATTTTTCGTGTGCTATAGCACACCATTTTTTGGGTGATCCGGATCCCGACGTCAAAAGTGCCAAATATTTTTGTGGACGTCCGTCAAGACCTTGGCTATGCATCCGGTTGGCCCTCACGGCCATATCGACCCATTTTCAAGGTAAAAATAGCCCCGAAGCGCGCATACCCCCATTTCGACGATTTTTCGTGTGCTATAGCACACCATTTTTTGGGTGATCCGGATCCCGACGTCAAAAGTACCAAATTTTTTGTGGACGACCGTCAAGACCTTGGCTATGCATCCGGTTGGCCCTCACGGCCATTCTGACCTATTTTTAAGGTTAAAATAGCCCAAAAGCGCGCATACCCCCATTTCGATGATTTTTCGTGTGCTATAGCACACCATTTTTTGGATGATCCGGATCCCTACATCAAAAGTGCCAAAATTTTTGTGGACGTCCGTCAATACGTTGGCTTTGCATCCGGTTGTCCCTCACGGCCATTCCGACCCATTTTTAAGGTTAAAATAGCCCCGAAGCGTGCATACCCCTATTTTGACAATTTTTCGTGTGCTATAGCACACCATTTTTTGGGTGATCCGGATCCCGTCGTCAAAAGTGCCAAATGTTTTTGTGGACGTCCGTCAAGACCTTGGATATTCATCCGGTTGGCCCTCACGGCCATTCCGACCCATTTTCAAGGTCAAAATAGCCCCGAAGTGCGTATACCCCCATTTCGATGATTTTTCGTGCGTTATAGTACACCATTTTTTGGGTGATCCGGATTCCTACGTCAAAACTGCCAAACGTTTTTGTGGACGTCCGTCAAGACCTTGGATATGCATCCGGTTGGTCCTCACGGCCATTTCAACCCATTTTCAAGGTCAAAATAGCCCCGAAGCGCGCATACCCCCATTTCGATGATTCTTCGTGTGCTATAGCACACCATTTTTTGGGTGACCCGGATCCCGACATTAAAAGTGCCAAATATTTTTGTGGACGTCCATCAAGACCTTGGCTATGCATCCGATTGGCCCTCACAGCCATTACGACCCATTTTCAAGGTCAAAATAGCCCCGAAGCGCGCATACCCCCATTTCGACAATTTTTTGTGTGCTATAGCACACCATTTTTTGGGTCATCCGGTTCCCGAAGTCAAAAGTGCCAACATTTTTTGATGACGTCCGTCAAGACCTTGGCTATGCATCCGGTTTGCCCTCACGGCCATTTAGACCAATTTTCAAGGTCAAAATAGCCCCGAAGCGCGCATACCCCCATTTCGACGATTTTTCATACGCTATAGCACACCATTTTTTGGGTGATCCGGATCCCGACGTAAAAAGTGCCAAAAATTTTAGTGGACATCTGTCAAGACCTTGTCTATGCATCCGGTTAGCCCTCATGGCCATTATGACCCATTTTCAAGGTTAAAATAGCACCGAAGCGCGCATACCCCTATTTTGATAATTTTTCGTGTGCTATAGCAAACCAATTTTTGGGTGATGCGGATCCCGACGTCAAAAGTGCCAAATATTTTTGTGAACGTCCGCCAAGACCTTGCCTATGCATCCGGTTGGCCCTCACGGCCATTCTGACCTATTTTTAAGGTTAAAATAGACCAAAAGCGCGCATACCCCCATTTCGATGATTTTTCGTGTGCTATAGCACACCATTTTTTGGATGATCCGGATCCCTACATCAAAAGTGCCAAACTTTTTTGTGGACGTCCGTCAATACGTTGGCTTTGCATCCGGTTGTCCCTCACGGCCATTCCGACCCATTTTTAAGGTTAAAATAGCCCCGAAGCGTGCATACCCCTATTTTGACAATTTTTCGTGTGCTATAGCACACCATTTTTTGGGTGATCCGGATCACGTCGTCAAAAGTGCCAAATGTTTTTGTGGACGTCCGTCAAGACCTTGGATATTCATCCGGTTGGCCCTCACGGCCATTCCGACCCATTTTCAAGGTCAAAATAGCCCCAAAGTTCGCCTACCCCCAGTTCGACGATTTTTCGTGTGCTATAGCACACCATTTTTTGGTGATCCGGATCCCGACGTCAAAAGTGCCAAACATTTTTGTGGACGTCCGTCAAGACCTTGGCTATGCATCCGGTTGGCCCTCACGGCCATTCCGACCCATTTTCAAGGTCAAAATAGCCTCGAAGCGCGCATACCCCCATTTCGATGATTTTTCATGTGCTATAGCACACCATTTTTTGGGTGATCCGGATCCCGTTGTCAAAAGTGCCAATAAATTTTGTGGACGTCCATCAAGACCTTGGCTATGCATCCGGTTGGCCCTCACGGCCATTCCGACCCATTTTCAAGGTCACAATAGCCCAGAAGCGCGCATACCACCATTTCGACGATTTTTCGTGTGCTATAGCACACCATTCTTTGGGTGATCCGGATCCCGATGTCGAAAGTGACAAAACTTTTTGTGGACGTCCGTCAAGACCTTGTCTATGCATCCGGTTGGCCCTCACGGTCAGTCCGACAAATTTTAAAGGTTAAAATAGCACCGAAGCGCGCATACCCCCATTTTGATGATTTTTCGTGTGCTATAGCACACCAATTTTTGGGTGATCCGGATCCCGATGTCAAAAGTGCCAAAAATATTTGTGAACGTCCGTCAAGACCTTGCCTATGCATCCCGTTGGCCCTCACGGCCATTCCGACCCATTTTCAAGGTCAAAATAGCCCCGAAGCACGCATACCCCCATTTCAACGATTTTTCGTGTGCTATAGCACACAATTTTTTGGGTGTTCCGGATCCCGACGTCAAAAGTGCCAAATATTTTTGTGGACGTCCGTCAAGACCTTGGCTATGCATCCGGTTGACCCTCACGGACATTCCGACCCATTTTCAAGGTCAAAATAGCCATGAACTGTGCATACCCCCATTTCGATGATTTTTCGTGTGCTATAGCACACCATTATTTGGGTGATCCGGATCCCGTTGTCAAAAGTGCCAATTAATTTTGTGGACGTCCATCAAGACCTTGGCTATGCATCCGGTTGGCCCTCACGGCCATTCCAACCCATTTTCAAGGTCACAATAGCCCAAAAGCGCGCATACCCCCATTTCGACGATTTTTCGTGTGCTATAGCACACCATTCTTTGGGTGATCCGGATCCCGACGTCGAAAGTGACAAAATTTTTTGTGGACGTCCGTCAAGACCTTGTCTATGCATCCGGTTGTCCCTCACGGTCAGTCCGACACATTTTCAAGGTCAAAATAACCCCGAAGCGCGCATACCCCCATTTCGATGATTTTTCGTGTGCTATAGCACACCATTTTTTGGGTGATCCGGATCCCGACATCAAAAGTGCCAAACATTTTTGTGGACGTCCGTCAAGACCTTGCCTATGCATCCGGTTGGCCCTCACGGCCATTCCGACCCATTTTCAAGGTCAAAATAGCCCTGTAGCGCGCATACCCCATTTCGACGATTTTTCGTGTGCTATAGCACACCATTTTTTGGGTGTTCCGGATCCCGACGTGAAAAGTGCCAAAAAATTTTGTGGACGTCCGTCAAGACCTTGGCTATGCATCCGGTTGGCCCTCACGGCCATTCCGACCCATTTTCAAGGTCAAAATAGCCCTGTAGCGCGCATACCCCATTTCGACGATTTTTCGTGTGCTATAGCACACCATTTTTGGGTGTTCCGGATCCCGACGTCAAAAGTGCCAAAAAATTTTGTGGACGTCCGTCAAGACCTTGGCTATGCATCCGGTTGGCCCTCACGGCCATTCCGACCCATTTTCAAGGTCAAAATATCCCCAAAGCGCGCATACCCCTATTTCGATGATTTTTCGTGTGCTATAGCACACCATTTTTTGGGTGATCCGGATCCCGATGTCAAAAGTGCCAAACAATTTTGTGGACGTCCGTCAAGACCTTGGCTATGCATACGGTTGGCCCTCACGGCCGTTTCGACCCATTTTCAAGGTCAAAATAGCCCCGAAGCGCGCATACCCCCATTTCAACGACTTCTCGTGTGCTATAACACCATTTTTTGGGTCATCCGGATCCCGACGTCAAAAGTGCCAAACTTTTTTGATGACGTCCGTCAACACCTTGGCTATGCATCCGGTTGACCCTCACGGCTATTTCGACCCATTTTCAAGGTCAAAATAGCCCCGAAGCGCGCATACCCCCATTTCAACGATTTTTCGTGTGCTATAGCACACCATTTTTTGGGTGTTCCGGATCCCGACGTCAAAACTACCAAATATTTTTGTGGACGTCCGTCAAGACCTTGGCTATGCATCCAGTTGGCCCTCACGGCCATTCCGACCCATTTTCAAGGTAAATATATCCCCGAAGCGCGCATACCCCCATTTCGATGATTTTTCGTGTGCTATAGCGCACCATTTTTTGGGTGATCCGGATCCCGACGTCAAAAGTGCCAAATATTTTTGTGGACGTCCGTCAAGACCTTGGCTATGCATCCGGTTGGCCCTCACGGCCATATCGACCCATTTTCAAGGTAAAAATAGCCCCGAAGCGCGCATACCCCCATTTCGACGATTTTTCGTATGCTATAGCACATCATTTTTTGGGTGATCCGGATCCCGACGTCAAAAGTACCAAATTTTTTGTGGACGACTGTCAAGACCTTGGCTATGCATCCGGTTGGCCCTCACGGCCATTCTGACCTATTTTTAAGGTTAAAATAGCCCAAAAGCGCGCATACCCCCGTTTCGATGATTTTTCGTGTGCTATATCACACCATTTTTTGGATGATCCGGATCCCTACATCAAAAGTGCCAAAAATTTTTGTGGACGTCCATCAATACGTTGGATTTGCATCCGGTTGTCCCTCACGGCCATTCCGACCCAATTTTAAGGTTAAAATAGCCCCGAAGCGCGCATACCTCTATTTTGACAATTTTTCGTGTGCTATAGCACACCATTTTTTGGGTGATCCGGATTCCATCGTCAAAAGTACCAAATGTTTTTGTGGACGTCCGTCAAGACCTTGGATATTCATCCGGTTGGCCCTCACGGCCATTCCGACCCATTTTCAAGGTCAAAATAGCCCCGAAGCGCGTATACCCCCATTTCGACGATTTTTCGTGCATTATAGTACACCATTTTTTGGGTGATTCGGATTCCTACGTCAAAACTGTCAAACGTTTTTGTGGACGTTCGTCAAGACCTTGGCTATGCATCCGGTTGGTCCTCACGGCCATTTCGACCCATTTTCAAGGTCAAAATAGCCCCGAAGCGCGCATACCCCCATTTCGATGATTCTTCGTGTGCTATAGCACACCATTTTTTGGGTGACCCGGATCCCGACATTAAAAGTGCCAAATATTTTTGTGGACGTCCATCAAGACCTTGGCTATGCATCCGATTGGCCCTCACAGCCATTACGACCCATTTTCAAGGTCAAAATAGCCCCGAAGCGCTTATACCCCCATTTCGACAATTTTTCGTGTGCTATAGCACACCATTTTTTGGGTCATCCGGTTCCCGAAGTCAAAAGTGCCAAAAAATTTTGATGACGTCCGTCAAGACCTTGGCTATGCATCCGGTTTGCCCTCACGGCCATTTAGACCCATTTTCAAGGTCAAAATAGCCCCGAAGCGCGCATACCCCCGTTTCGACGATTTTTCATATGCTATGCACACCAATTTTCGGGTGATCCGGATCCCGACGTCAAAAGTACCAAATATTTTAGTGGACGTCTGTCAAGACCTTGTCTATGCATCCGGTTGGCCCTTATGGCCATTACGACCCATTTTCAAGGTTAAAATAGCACCGAAGCGCGCATACCCCCATTTTGATGATTTTTCGTGTGCTATAGCACACCAATTTTTGGGTGATACGGATCCCGACGTCAAAAGTGCCAAAAATATTTTTGAACGTCCGTCAAGACCTTGCCTATGCATCCGGTTGGCCCTCACGGCCATTCCGACCCATTTTCAAGGTCAAAATAACCCCGAAGCGCGCATACCCCCATTTCAACGATTTTTCGTGTGCTATAGCACACAATTTTTTGGGTGTTCCGGATCCCGACGTCAAAAGTGCCAAATATTTTTGTGGACGGCAGTCAAACCTTGGCTAATGCAGCCCGGTTTGACCACTCAACCGACATTCCGACCCATTTTCAAGGTCAAAAATACCAGAAGCGTGCATACCCCATTTCAAGGATTTTTCGTGTGCTATAATCACAGAACCAATTTTTTGGTGATTAATCCCGGATCCGATGTCAAAGTGTGCCAAAAATTTTTGTGGACGTCCGTCAAGACCTTGGCTATGCATACGGTTGGCCCTCACGGCCATTTCGACCCATTTTCAAAGTCAAAATAGCCCCGAAGCGCGTATACCCCCATTTCGACGACTTCTCGTGTGCTATAACACCATTTTTTGGGTCATGCGGATCCCGACGTCAAAAGTGCCAAAATTTTTTGATGACGTCCGTCAAGAACTTGGCTACGCATCCGGTTGGCCCTCACGGCCATTTCGACCCATTTTCAAGGTCAAAATAGCCCCGAAGCGCGCATACCCCCATTTCAACGATTTTTCGTGTGCTATAGTACACCATTTTTTGGGTGTTCCGGATCCCGACGTCAAAACTACCAAAAATTTTTGTGGACGTCCGTCAAGACCTTGGCTATGCATCCGGTTGGCCCTCACGGCCATTCCGACCCATTTTCAAGGTAAATATATCCCCGAAGCGCGCATACCCCCATTTCGATGATTTTTCGTGTGCTATAGCACACCATTTTTTGGGTGATCCGGATCCCGACATCAAAAGTGCCAAATATTTTTGTGGACGTCCGTCAAGACCTTGGCTATGCATCCGGTTGGCCCTCACGGCCATATCGACCCATTTTCAAGGTAAAAATAGCCCCGAAGCGCGCATACCCCCATTTCGACGATTTTTCATATGCTATAGCACACCATTTTTTGGGTGATCCGGATCCCGACGTCAAAAGTGCCAAATTTTTTGTGGATGTCCGTCAAGACCTTGGCAATGCATCCGGTTGGCCCTCACGGCCATTCCGACCCATTTTCAAGGTCAAAATAGCCCCGAAGCGCGCATACCCCCATTTTGATGATTTTTCGTGTGCTATAGCACACCATTTTTTGGGTGATCCGGATCCCGACGTCAAAAGTACCAAATTTTTTGTGGACGACCATCAAGACCTTGGCTATGCATCCGGTTGGCCCTCACGGCCATTCTGACCTATTTTTAAGGTTAAAATAGCCCAGAAACGCGCATACCCCAGTTCGATGATTTTTCGTGTGCTATAGCACACCATTTTTTGGATGATCCGGATCCCTACATCAAAAGTGCCAAAATATTTTGTAGATGTCCGTCAATACCTTGGCTTTGCATACGGTTGTCCCTCACGGCCATTCCGACCCATTTTCAAGTTTAAAATAGCCCCGAAGCGCGCATACCCTCATTTTGATAATTTTTCGTGTGCTATGGCACACCATTTTTTGGGTGATCCGGATCCCGTCGTCAAAAGTGCCAAATGTTTTTGTGGACGTCCGTCAAGACCTTGGATATTCATCCGGTTGGCCCTCACGGCCAATACGACCCATTTTCAAGGTCAAAATAGCCCCGAAGCGCGTATACCCCCATTTCGACGATTTTTCGTGCGTTATAGTACACCATTTTTTGGGTGATCCGGATTCCTACGTCAAAACTGCCAAACGTTTTTGTGGACGTCCGTCAAGACCTTGGCTATGCATCCGGTTGGTCCTCACGGCCATTTCGACCCATTTTCAAGGTCAAAATAGCCCCGAAACGCGCATACCCCCATTTCGATGATTCTTTGTGTGCTATAGCACACCATTTTTTGGGTGACCCGGATCCCGACATTAAAAGTGCCAAAAATTTTTGTGGACGTCCATCAAGACCTTGGCTATGCATCCGATTGGCCCTCACAGCCATTACGACCCATTTTCAAGGTCAAAATAGCCCCGAAGCGCGCATACCCCCATTTCGACAATTTTTTGTGTGCTATAGCACACCATTTTTTGGGTCATCCGGTTCCCGAAGTCAAAAGTGCCAAACTTTTTTGATGACGTCCGTCAAGACCTTGGCAATGCATCCGGTTGGCCCTCACGGCCATTTAGACCTATTTTCAAGGTCAAAATAGCCCCGAAGCGCGCATACCCCCATTTCGACGATTTTTCATACGTTATAGCACACCATTTTTTGGGTGATCCGGATCCCGATGTCAAAAGTGCCAAAAATTTTAGTGGACGTCTGTCAAGCCCTTGTCTATGCATCTGGTTAGCCCTCATGGCCATTACGACCCATTTTCAAGGTTAAAATAGCACCGAAGCGCGCATACCCCTATTTTGATGATTTTTCGTGTGCTATAGCAAACCAATTTTTGGGTGATCCGGATCCCGACGTCAAAAGTGCCAAATATTTTTGTGAACGTCCGCCAAGACTTTGCCTATGCATCCGGTTTGCCCTCACGGCCATTCCGACCCATTTTCAAGGTCTAAATAGCCCCGAAGCGCGCATACCCCCATTTGAATGATTTTTTGTGTGCTGTAGCACACCATTTTTTGGGTGTTCCGGATCCCGACGTCAAAACTGCCAAAAATTTTTGTGGACGTCCGTCAAGACCTTGGTTATGCATCCGGTTGGCCCTCACGGCCATTACCACCCATTTTCAAGGTAAAACTATCCCCGAAGCGCGCATACCCCCATTTCGATGATTTTTCGTGTGCTATAGCACACCATTTTTTGGGTTATCCGGATCCCGCTGTCAAAAGTGCCAAATATTTTTGTGGACGTCCGTCAAGACCTTGGCTATGCATCCGGTTGGCCCTCACGGCCATTTCGACCCATTTTCAAGGTCAAAATAGCCCCGAAGCGCGCATACCCCCATTTCGGCGATTTTTCGTGTGCTATAACACACCATTTTTTGGGTCATCCGGAACCCGACGTCAAAAGTGCCAAATATTTTTGATGACGTCCGTCAAGACCTTGTCTATGCATCCGGTTGGCCCTCACGGCCATTTCGACACATTTTCAAGGTCAAAATAGCCCCGAAGCGCGCATACCCCCATTTCGACGATTTTTCTTATGCTATAGCACACCATTTTTTGGGTGATCCGGATCCCGACGTCAAAAGTGCCAAACGTTTTTGTGGATGTCCGTCAAGACCTTGGCTATGCATCTGGTTGGCCCTCACGCATATTCCGACACATTTTGAAGGTCAAAATAGCCCCGAAGCGCGCATACCCCCACTTTGATGATTTTTCTTGTGCTATAGCACACCATTTTTTGGGTGATCCGGATCCCGACATCAAAAGTGCCAAATTTTTTGTGGACGTCCGTCAAGACCTTGGCTATGCATCCGGTTGGACCCTCACGGCCATTTTGACCCATTTTTAAGGTCAAATTAGCCCCGAAGCACGCATACCCCCATTTCGACGATTTTGCGTGTGCTATAGCACACCATTTTTTGGGTGATCTGGATCCCAACATCAAAAGTGCCAAAAAATTTTGTGGACGTCCGTCAATACCTTGGCTTTGCATCCGGTTGGCCCTCACAGCCATTCCGACCAATTTTCAAGGTTAAAATTGCACCGAAGCGCGCATACCCCCATTTTGATGATTTTTCGTGTGCTATAGCACACCAATTTTTGGGTGATCCGGATCCCGACGTTAAAAGTGCCAAAAATTTTTGTGAACGTCCGTCAAGACCTTGCCTATGCATCCGGTTGGCCCTCACGGCCATTCCGACCCATTTTCAAGGTCAAAATAGCCTCGAAGCGTGCATACCCCCATTTCAACGATTTTTCATGTGCTATAGCACACAATTTTTTGGGTGTTCTGGATCCCAACGTCAAAAGTGCCAAATATTTTTGTGGACGTCCGTCAAGACCTTGGCTATGCATCCGGTTGACCCTCACGGACATTCCGACCCATTTTCAAGGTCAAAATAGCCATGAAGCGCGCATACCCCCATTTCGATGATTTTTCGTGTGCTATAGCACACCATTTTTTGGGTGATCCAAATCCCGATGTCAAAAGTGCCAAAAATTTTTGTGGACGTCCGTCAAGACCTTGGCTATGCATACGGTTGGCCCTCACAGCCATTCCGACCCATTTTCAAGGTCAAAATAGCCCCGAAGCGCGCATACCCCCATTTCGACGATTTTTCATGTGCTATAACACACCATTTTTTGGGTCATCCGGATCCCGCTGTCAAAAGTGCCAAATATTTTTGTGGACGTCTTTCAAGACCTTGGCTATGCATCCAGTTGGCCCTCACGGCCATTTAGACTCATTTTCAAGGTCAAAATAGCCCCAAACCGCGCATACCCCCATTTCGACGATTTTTCATATGCTATAGCACACTTTTTTTTGGGTGATCCGGATCCCGACGTCAAAAGTGCCAAAACTTTTAGTGGACGTCTGTGAAGACCTTGGCTATGCATCCGGTTGGCCCTCATGGCCATTCCGACCCATTTTTAAGGTCAAAATAGCCCCGAAGTGCGCATACCCCCATTTCGACGATTTTGCGTATGCTATAGCACACCATTTTTTGGGTGTTCCGGATCTCGACGTCAAAAGTGCCAAATATTTTTGTGGACGTCCGTCAAGACCTTGGTTATGCATCCGGTTGACCCTCACGGACATTCCGACCCATTTTCAAGGTCAAAATAGCCCCGAAGCGCGCATACCCCCATTTTGATGATTTTTCGTATGCTATAGCACACCATTTTTTGGGTGATCCGGATCCCGACGTCAAAAGTGCCAAACTTTTTTGTGGATGTCCGTCAAGACCTTGGCAATGCATCCGGTTGGCCCTCACGGCTATTCCGACACATTTTCAAGGTCAAAATAGCCCTGAAGCGCGCATACCCCCATTTTGATGATTTTTCGTGTGCTATAGCACACCATTTTTTGGGTGATCCGGATCCCGACGTCAAAAGTACCAAAATTTTTGTGGACGACCGTCAATACCTTGGCTTTGCATCCGGTTGGCCCTCACGGCCATTCCGACCCATTTTCAAGGTTCAAATAGCCCCGAAGCGCGCATACCCCCATTTTGACAAGTTTTCGTAGCACACCATTTTTTAGGTGATCCGGATCCCGTCGTCAAAAGTGCCAAATTTTTTTGTGGACGTCCGTCAAGACCTTGGATATTCAGCCGGTTGGCCCTCATGGCCATTCCGACCCATTTTCAAGGTCAAAATAGCCCCGAAGCGCATTTACCCCCATTTCGACGATTTTTCGTGTGTAATAGCAAACCATTTTTTGGGTGATCCGGATTCCTACGTCAAAACTGCCAAACTTTTTTGTGGACGTCCGTCAAGACCTTGGCTATGCATCCGGTTGGACCTCACGGCCATTTCGACCCATTTTCAAGGTCAAAATAGCCCCAAAGCGCGCATACCCCCATTTCGATGATTTTTCGTGTGCTATAGCACACCATTTTTTGGGTGATCCGGATCCCGACATCAAAAGTGCCAAATATGTTTGTGGACGTCCGTCAAGACCTTGGCTATGCATCCGGTTGGCCCTCACGGCCATTTCGACCCATTTTCAAGGTCAAAATAGCCCCGAAGCGCGCATACCCCCATTTCGATGATTCTTCGTGTGCTATAGCACACCATTTTTTGGGTGATCCGGATCCCGACATCAAAAGTGCCAAATATGTTTGTGGACGTCAGTCAAGACCTTGGCTATGCATGCGGTTGGCCCTCACGGCCATTTCGACCCATTTTCAAGGTCAAAAGAGCCCCGAAGCGCGCATACCCCCATTTTCAAGGTCAAAAGAGCCCCGAAGTCAAAAGTGCCAAAAAATTTTGATGACGTCCGTCAAGACATTGGCTATGCATCCGGTTGGCCCTCACGGCCATTTAGACCCATTTCAAGGTCAAAATAGCCCATAACGCGCATATCCCCATTTCGACGATTTTTCATATGCTATAGAACACCATTTTTTGGGTGATCCGGATCCCGATGTCATAACTGCCAAAAATTTTAGTGGACGTCTTTCAAGACCTTGGATATGCATCCGGTTGGCCCTCATGGCCATTCCGACCCATTTTCAAGGTTAAAATAGCACCGAAGCGCGCATACCCCCATTTTGATAATTTTTCGTGTGCTATAGCACACCAATTTTTGGGTGATCCGGATCCCGACGTCAAAAGTGCCAAACAATTTTGTGAACGTCCTTCAAGACCTTGCCTATGCATCCGGTTGTCCCTCACGGCCATTCCGACCCATTTTCAAGGTCAAAATAGCCACGAAGCGCGCATACCCCCATTTCAACGATTTTTCATGTGCTATAGCACACCATTTTTTGGGTGTTCCGGATCCCGACGTCAAAAGTGCCAAATATTTTTGTGGACGTCCGTCAAGACCTTGGCTATGCATCCGGTTGGCCCTGACAGCCATTCTGACCCATTTTCAAGGTCAAAATAGCCCCGAAGCGCGCATACCCCCATTTCGATGATTTTTCGTGTGCCATAACACACCATTTTTTGGGTCATCCGGATCCCGCATCAAAAGTGCCAAATATTTTTGTGGACGTCCGTCCGGACCTTGGCTATGCATCCGGTTGTCCATCACGGCCATTCCGATCTATTTTCAAGGTCAAAATAGCCCCGAAGCACGCATACCTCCATTTCTATTTTTTGGGTCATCCGGATCTCGAAGTCAAAAGTGCCAAACAATTTTGATGACGTCCGTCAAGACCTTGGCTATGCATCCAGTTGGCCCTCACGGCCATTTAGACCCATTTTCAAGGTCAAAATAGCCCCAAATCGCGCATACCCCCATTTCGACGATTTTTCATATGCTATAGCACACCATTTTTTGGGTGATCCTGATCCCGACATCGAAAGTGACAAAAATTTTTGTGGACGTCCGTCAAGACCTTGGCTATGCATCCGGTTGACCCTCACGGACATTCCGACCCATTTTCAAGGTCAAAATAGCCATGAAGCGCGCATACCCCCATTTCGATGATTTTTCGTGTGCTATAGCACACCATTTTTTGGGTGATCCAAATCCCGATGTCAAAAGTGCCAAAAATTTTTGTGGACGTCCGTCAAGACCTTGGCTATGCATACGGTTGGCCCTCACAGCCATTCCGACCCATTTTCAAGGTCAAAATAGCCCCGAAGCGCGCATACCCCCATTTCGACGATATAACACACCATTTTTTGGGTCATCCGGATCCCGCTGTCAAAAGTGCCAAATATTTTTGTGGACGTCTTTCAAGACCTTGGCTATGCATCCAGTTGGCCCTCACGGCCATTTAGACTCATTTTCAAGGTCAAAATAGCCCCAAACCGCGCATACCCCCATTTCGACGATTTTTCATATGCTATAGCACACTTTTTTTTGGGTGATCCGGATCCCGACGTCAAAAGTGCCAAAACTTTTAGTGGACGTCTGTGAAGACCTTGGCTATGCATCCGGTTGGCCCTCATGGCCATTCCGACCCATTTTTAAGGTCAAAATAGCCCCGAAGTGCGCATACCCCCATTTCGACCATTTTGCGTATGCTATAGCACACCATTTTTTGGGTGTTCCGGATCTCGACGTAAAAAGTGCCAAATATTTTTGTGGACGTCCGTCAAGACCTTGGTTATGCATCCGGTTGACCCTCACGGACATTCCGACCCATTTTCAAGGTCAAAATAGCCCCGAAGCGCGCATACCCCCATTTTGATGATTTTTCGTATGCTATAGCACACCATTTTTTGGGTGATCCGGATCCCGACGTCAAAAGTGCCAAACTTTTTTGTGGATGTCCGTCAAGACCTTGGCAATGCATCCGGTTGGCCCTCACGGCTATTCCGACACATTTTCAAGGTCAAAATAGCCCTGAAGCGCGCATACCCCCATTTTGATGATTTTTCGTGTGCTATAGCACACCATTTTTTGGGTGATCCGGATCCCGACGTCAAAAGTACCAAAATTTTTGTGGACGACCGTCAATACCTTGGCTTTGCATCCGGTTGGCCCTCACGGCCATTCCGACCCATTTTCAAGGTCAAATAGCCCCGAAGCGCGCATACCCCCATTTTGACAAGTTTTCGTAGCACACATTTTTTGGTGATCCGGATCCGTCGTCAAAAGTGCCAAATTTTTTTGTGGACGTCCGTCAAGACCTTGGATATTCATCCGGTTGGCCCTCACGGCCATTCCGACCCATTTTCAAGGTCAAATAGCCCCGAAGCGCATTTACCCCCATTTCGACGATTTTTCGTGTGTAATAGCACACCATTTTTTGGGTGATCCGGATTCCTACGTCAAAACTGCCAAACTTTTTTGTGGACGTCCGTCAAGACCTTGGCTATGCATCCGGTTGGCCCTCACGGCCATTTCGACCCATTTTCAAGGTCAAAATAGCCCCAAAGCGCGCATACCCCCATTTCGATGATTTTTCGTGTGCTATAGCACACCATTTTTTGGGTGATCCGGATCCCGACATCAAAAGTGCCAAATATGTTTGTGGACGTCCGTCAAGACCTTGGCTATGCATCCGGTTGGCCCTCACGGCCATTTCGACCCATTTTCAAGGTCAAAATAGCCCCGAAGCGCGCATACCCCCATTTCGATGATTCTTCGTGTGCTATAGCACACCATTTTTTGGGTGATCCGGATCCCGACATCAAAAGTGCCAAATATGTTTGTGGACGTCAGTCAAGACCTTGGCTATGCATGCGGTTGGCCCTCACGGCCATTCCGACCCATTTTCAAGGTCAAAAGAGCCCCGAAGCGCGCATACCCCCATTTTCAAGGTCAAAAGAGCCCCGAAGTCAAAAGTGCCAAAAAATTTTGATGACGTCCGTCAAGACATTGGCTATGCATCCGGTTGGCCCTCACGGCCATTTAGACCCATTTCAAGGTCAAAATAGCCCATAACGCGCATATCCCCATTTCGACGATTTTTCATATGCTATAGAACACCATTTTTTGGGTGATCCGGATCCCGATGTCATAACTGCCAAAAATTTTAGTGGACGTCTTTCAAGACCTTGGATATGCATCCGGTTGGCCCTCATGGCCATTCCGACCCATTTTCAAGGTTAAAATAGCACCGAAGCGCGCATACCCCCATTTTGATAATTTTTCGTGTGCTATAGCACACCAATTTTTGGGTGATCCGGATCCCGACGTCAAAAGTGCCAAACAATTTTGTGAACGTCCTTCAAGACCTTGCCTATGCATCCGGTTGTCCCTCACGGCCATTCCGACCCATTTTCAAGGTCAAAATAGCCACGAAGCGCGCATACCCCCATTTCAACGATTTTTCATGTGCTATAGCACACCATTTTTTGGGTGTTCCGGATCCCGACGTCAAAAGTGCCAAATATTTTTGTGGACGTCCGTCAAGACCTTGGCTATGCATCCGGTTGGCCCTGACAGCCATTCTGACCCATTTTCAAGGTCAAAATAGCCCCGAAGCGCGCATACCCCCATTTCGATGATTTTTCGTGTGCCATAACACACCATTTTTTGGGTCATCCGGATCCCGCATCAAAAGTGCCAAATATTTTTGTGGACGTCCGTCAGGACCTTGGCTATGCATCCGGTTGTCCATCACGGCCATTCCGATCTATTTTCAAGGTCAAAATAGCCCCGAAGCGCGCATACCTCCATTTCTATTTTTTGGGTCATCCGGATCTCGAAGTCAAAAGTGCCAAACAATTTTGATGACGTCCGTCAAGACCTTGGCTATGCATCCAGTTGGCCCTCACGGCCATTTAGACCCATTTTCAAGGTCAAAATAGCCCCAAATCGCGCATACCCCCATTTCGACGATTTTTCATATGCTATAGCACACCATTTTTTGGGTGATCCTGATCCCGACATCGAAAGTGACAAAAATTTTTGTGGACGTCTGTCAAGACATTGTCTATGCATCCGGTTGGCCCTCACGGTCAGTCCGACACATTTTCAAGGTCAAAATAACCCCGAAGCGCGCATACCCCCATTTTGATGATTTTTCGTGTGCTATAGCACACCATTTTTTGGGTGATCCGGATCCCGACGTCAAAAGTGCCAAACATTTTTGTGGACGTCCGTCAAGACCTTGCCTATGCATCCGGTTGGCCCTCACGGCCATTCCGACCCATTTTCAAGGTCAAAATAGCCCTGATGCGCGTATACCCCATTTCGACAATTTTTCGTGTGCTATAGCACACCATTTTTTGGGTGTTCCGGATCCCGACGTCAAAAGTGCCAAAAAATTTTGTGGACATCCGTCAAGACCTTGGCTATGCATCCGGTTGGCCCTCACGGCCATTCCGACCCATTTTCAAGGTCAAAATATCCCCAAAGCGCGCATTCCCCTATTTCGATGATTTTTCGTGTGCTATAGCACACCATTTTTTGGGTGATCCGGATCCCGATGTCAAAAGTGCCAAACATTTTTGTGGACGTCCGTCAAGCCTTGGCTATGCATACGGTTGGCCCTCACGGCCATTTCGACCCATTTTCAAGTTTAAAATAGCCCCGAAGCGCGCATACCCCCATTTCGACGACTTCTCGTGTGCTATAACACCATTTTTTGGGTCATCCGGATCCTGACGTTAAAAGTGCCAAAAATTTTTGATGACGTCCGTCAAGACCTTGGCTATGCATCTGGTTGTCCTTCACGGCCATTTCGACCCATTTTCAAGGTCAAAATAGCCCCGAAGCGTGCATACCCCCATTTCACCGCATTTTTTGGGTGTTCCGGATCCCGACGTCAAAACTACCAAAAATTTTTGTGGACGTCCGTCAAGACCTTGGCTATGCATCCGGTTGGCCCTCACGGCCATTCCGACCCATTTTCAAGGTAAATATATCCCCGAAGCGCGCATACCCCCATTTCGATGATTTTTCGTGTGATATAGCACACCATTTTTTGGGTGATCCGGATCCCGATGTCAAAAGTGCCAAATATTTTTGTGGACGTCCGTCAAGACCTTGGCTATGCATCCGGTTTGCCCTCACGGCCATATCGACCCATTTTCAAGGTAAAAATAGCCCCGAAGCGCGCATACCCCCATTTCGATGATTTTTCGTGTGCTATAGCACACCATTTTTTGGGTGATCCGGATCCCGACATCAAAAGTGCCAAATATGTTTGTGGACGTCCGTCAAGACCTTGGCTATGCATCCGGTTGGCCCTCAGGGCCATTTCGACCCATTTTCAAGGTCAAAATAGCCCCGAAGCGCGCATACCCCCATTTCGATGATTCTTCGTGTGCTATAGCACACCATTTTTTGGGTGATCCGGATCCCGACATCAAAAGTGCCAAATATGTTTGTGGACGTCAGTCAAGACCTTGGCTATGCATGCGGTTGGCCCTCACGGCCATTCCGACCCATTTTCAAGGTCAAAAGAGCCCCGAAGCGCGCATACCCCCATTTTCAAGGTCAAAAGAGCCCCGAAGTCAAAAGTGCCAAAAAATTTTGATGACGTCCGTCAAGACATTGGCTATGCATCCGGTTGGCCCTCACGGCCATTTAGACCCATTTCAAGGTCAAAATAGCCCAAAACGCGCATATCCCCATTTCGACGATTTTTCATATGCTATAGAACACCATTTTTTGGGTGATCCGGATCCCGATATCATAACTGCCAAAAATTTTAGTGGACGTCTTTCAAGACCTTGGATATGCATCCGGTTGGCCCTCATGGCCATTCCGACCAATTTTCAAGGTTAAAATTACACCGAAGCGCGCATACCCCCATTTTGATAATTTTTCGTGTGCTATAGCACACCAATTTTTGGGTGATCCGGATCCCGACTTCAAAAGTGCCAAAAAATTTTGTGAACGTCCTTCAAGACCTTGCCTATGCATCCGGTTGTCCCTCACGGCCATTCCGACCCATTTTCAAGGTCAAAATAGCCACGAAGCGCGCATACCCCCATTTCAACGATTTTTCATGTGCTATAGCACACCATTTTTTGGGTGTTCCGGATCCCGACGTCAAAAGTGCCAAATATTTTTGTGGACGTCCGTCAAGACCTTGGCTATGCATCCGGTTGGCCCTGACAGCCATTCTGACCCATTTTCAAGGTCAAAATAGCCCCGAAGCGCGCATACCCCCATTTCGATGATTTTTCGTGTGCCATAACACACCATTTTTTGGGTCATCCGGATCCCGCATCAAAAGTGCCAAATATTTTTGTGGACGTCCGTCAGGACCTTGGCTATGCATCCGGTTGTCCATCACGGCCATTACGATCTATTTTCAAGGTCAAAATAGCCCCGAAGCGCGCATACCTCCATTTCTATTTTTTGGGTCATCCGGATCTCGAAGTCAAAAGTGCCAAACAATTTTGATGACGTCCGTCAAGACCTTGGCTATGCATCCAGTTGGCCCTCACGGCCATTTAGACCCATTTTCAAGGTCAAAATAGCCCCAAAGCGCGCATACCCCCATTTCAACGATTTTTCATATGCTATAGCACACCATTTTTTGGATGATCCGGATCCCGACGTCAAAAGTGCCAAAAATTTTAGTGGACGTCTGTCAAGACCTTGTCTATGCATCCGGTTGGCCCTCATGGACATTACGACCCATTTTCAAGGTAAAAATAGCCCCGAAGCGCGCATACCCCCATTCGATGATTTTTCATGTGCTATAGCACACCATTTTTTGGGTGATCCGGATCCCGACATCAAAAGTGCCAAATATGTTGTGGACGTCCGTTCAAAGACCTTGGCTATGCATCCGGTTGGCCCTCACGGCCATTTCGACCCATTTTCAAGGTCAAAATAGCCCCGAAGCGCGCATACCCCCATTTCGATGATTCTTCGTGTGCTATAGCACACCATTTTTTGGGTGATCCGGATCCCGACATCAAAAGTGCCAAATATGTTTGTGGACGTCAGTCAAGACCTTGGCTATGCATGCGGTTAGCCCTCACGGCCATTCCGACCCATTTTCAAGGTCAAAAGAGCCCCGAAGCGCGCATACCCCCATTTTCAAGGTCAAAAGAGCCCCGAAGTCAAAAGTGCCAAAAAATTTTGATGACGTCCGTCAAGACATTGGCTATGCATCCGGTTGGCCCTCACGGCCATTTAGACCCATTTCAAGGTCAAAATAGCCCAAAACGCGCATATCCCCATTTCGACGATTTTTGATATGCTATAGAACACCATTTTTTGGGTGATCCGGATCCCGATGTCATAACTGCCAAAAATTTTAGTGGGCGTCTTTCAAGACCTTGGATATGCATCCGGTTGGCCCTCATGGCCATTCCGACCAATTTTCAAGGTTAAAATTGCACCGAAGCGTGCATACCCCCATTTTGATAATTTGCCCAATTTTTGGGTGATCCGGATCCCGACGTCAAAAGTGCCAAAAAATTTTGTGAACGTCCTTCAAGACCTTGCCTATGCATCCGGTTGTCCCTCACGGCCATTCCGACCCATTTTCAAGGTCAAAATAGCCACGAAGCGCGCATACCCCCATTTCAACGATTTTTCATGTGCTATAGCACACTATTTTTTGGGTGTTCCGGATCCCGACGTCAAAAGTGCCAAATATTTTTGTGGACGTCCGTCAAGACCTTGGCTATGCATCCGGTTGGCCCTGACAGCCATTCTGACCCATTTTCAAGGTCAAAATAGCCCCGAAGCGCGCATATCCCCATTTCGATGATTTTTCGTGTGCCATAACACACCATTTTTTGGGTCATCCGGATCCCGCATCAAAAGTGCCAAATATTTTTGTGGACGTCCGTCAGGACCTTGGCTATGCATCCGGTTGTCCATCACGGCCATTCCGATCTATTTTCAAGGTCAAAATAGCCCCGAAGCGCGCATACCTCCATTTCTATTTTTTGGGTCATCCGGATCTCGAAGTCAAAAGTGCCAAACAATTTTGATGACGTCCGTCAAGACCTTGGCTATGCATCCAGTTGGCCCTCACGGCCATTTAGACCCATTTTCAAGGTCAAAATAGCCCCAAAGCGCGCATACCCCCATTTCGACGATTTTTCATATGCTATAGCACACCATTTTTTGGGTGATCCTGATCCCGACGTCGAAAGTGACAAAAATTTTTGTGGACGTCCGTCAAGACCTTGTCTATGCATCCGGTTGGCCCTGACAGCCATTCTGACCCATTTTCAAGGTCAAAATAGCCCCGAAGCGCGCATACCCCCATTTCGATGATTTTTCGTGTGCCATAACACACCATTTTTTGGGTCATCCGGATCCCGCATCAAAAGTGCCAAATATTTTTGTGGACGTCCGTCAGGACCTTGGCTATGCATCCGGTTGTCCATCACGGCCATTCCGATCTATTTTCAAGGTCAAAATAGCCCCGAAGCGCGCATACCTCCATTTCTATTTTTTGTGTCATCCGGATCTCGACGTCAAAAGTGCCAAACAATTTTGATGACGTCCGTCAAGACCTTGGCTATGCATCCAGTTGGCCCTCACGGCCATTTAGACCCATTTTCAAGGTCAAAATAGCCCCAAAGCGCGCATACCCCCATTTCGACGATTTTTCATATGCTATAGCACACCATTTTTTGGGTGATCCTGATCCCGACGTCGAAAGTGACAAAAATTTTTGTGGACGTCCGTCAAGACCTTGTCTATGCATCCGGTTGGCCCTGACAGCCATTCTGACCCATTTTCAAGGTCAAAATAGCCCCGAAGCGCGCATACCCCCATTTCGATGATTTTTCGTGTGCCATAACACACCATTTTTTGGGTCATCCGGATCCCCGACGTCAAAATTGGCCAAACGATTTTTGTGGACGTCCGTCAAGACCTTGCCTATGCAGCCGTTTGGCCTCACGGCCATTCCACCCGTTTCAGGTCAAAATAGCCCCTGAAGCGCGCATACCCCATTTCGACGATTTGTCCGTGTGCTATAGCACACACCATTTTTTGGGGTGTTCCGGATCCCGACGTCAAAAGTGGCCAAAAAATGTTTGTGGTCGTCCGTCAAGACCTTGGCTATGCATCGCGTTGGCCATCACGGCCATTCCGACCCATTTGCCAAGGTCAAAAGATCCCCAAAAAGCGCGCATTCCCCGAGTTCGTGATTTTTCGTGTGCAATAGCACACCATTTTTTGGGTGATCCAGATCCCGATGTCAAAAGTGCCAAACATTTTTGTGGACGTCCGTCAAGACCTTGGCTATGCATACGGTTGGCCCTCACGGCCATTTCGACCCATTTTCAAGGTCAAAATAGCCCCGAAGCGCGCATACCCCCATTTCGACGACTTCTCGTGTGCTATAACACCATTTTTTGGGTCATCCGGATCCTGACGTCAAAAGTGCCAAAATTTTTTGATGCCGTCCGTCAAGACCTTGGCTATGCATCTGGTTGTCCTTCACGGCCATTTCGACCCATTTTCAAGGTCAAAATAGCCCCGAAGCGTGCATACCACCATTTCACCGATTTTTCGTGTGCTATAGCACACCATTTTTTGGGTGTTCCGGATCCCGACGTCAAAACTACCAAAAATTTTTGTGGACGTCCGTCAAGACCTTGGCTATGCATCCGGTTGGCCCTCACGGCCATTCCGACCCATTTTCAAGGTAAATATATCCCCGAAGCGCGCATACCCCCATTTCGATGATTTTTCGTGTGCTATAGCACACCATTTTTTGGGTGATCCGGATCCCGACGTCAAAAGTGCCAAATATTTTTGTGGACGTCCGTCAAGACCTTGGCTATGCATCCGGTTGGCCCTCACGGCCATATCGACCCATTTTCAAGGTAAAAATAGCCCCGAAGCGCGCATACCCCCATTTCGACGATTTTTCGTATGCTATAGCACACCATTTTTTAGGTGATCCGGATCCCGACGTCAAAAGTGCCAAATTTTTTGTGGATGTCCGTCAAGACCTTGGCAATGCATCCGATTGGCCCTCACGGCTATTCCAACCCATTTTCAAGGTCAAAATAGCCCCGAAGCGCGCATACCCCCATTTTGATGATTTTTCGTGTGCTATAGCACACCATTTTTTGGGTGATCCGGATCCCGACGTCAAAAGTACCAAATTTTTTGTGGACGACCGTCAAGACCTTGGCTATGCATCTGGTTGGCCCTCACGGCCATTCTGACCTATTTTTTAGGTTAAAATAGTCCAGAAGCGTGCATACCCCCATTTCGATGATTTTTCGTGTTCTATAGCACACCATTTTTTGGATGATCCGGATCCCTACATCAAAAGTGCCAAATATTTTTGTGGACGTCCGTCAATACCTTGGATTTGCATCCGGTTGTCCCTCACGGCCATTCCGACCCATTTTCAAGGTTGAAATAGCCCCGAAGCGCGCATACCCCCATTTTGACAATTTTTCGTATGCTATAGCACACCATTTTTTGGGTGATCTGGATTCCGTCGTCAAAAGTGCCAAATGTTTTTGTGGACGTCCGTCAAGACCTTGGATATTCATCCGGTTGTCCCTCACGGCCATTCCGACCCATTTTCAAGGTCAAAATAGCCCCGAAGTGCGTATACCCCCATTTCGACGATTTTTCGTGCGTTATAGCACACCATTTTTTGGGTGATCCGGATTCCTATGTCAAAACTGCCAAACGTTTTTGTGGACGTCCGTCAAGTCCTTGGCTATGCATCCGGTTGGTCCTCACGGCCATTTCGACCCATTTTCAAGGTCAAAATAGCCCCGAAGCGCGCATACCCCCATTTCGATGATTCTTCGTGTGCTATAGCACACCATTTTTTGGGTGACCCGGATCCCGACATTAAAAATGCCAAAAATTTTTGTGGACGTCCATCAAGACCTTAACTATGCATTCGATTTGCCCCCACAGCCATTCCGACCCATTTTCAAGGTCAAAATAGCCCCGAAGCGCGCATACCCCTATTTCGACAATTTTTCGTGTGCTACAGCACAACATTTTTTGGGTCATCCGGTTCCCAAAGTCAAAAGTGCCAAAAAATTTTGATGACGTCCGTCAAGACCTTGGCTATGCATCCGGTTGGCCCTCACGGCCATTAGACCCATTTTCAAGGTCAAAATAGCCCCGAAGCGCGCATACCCCCATTTCAACGATTTTTCATATGCTATAGCACACCATTTTTTGGATGATCCGGATCCCGACGTCAAAAGTGCCAAAAATTTTAGTGGACGTCTGTCAAGACCTTGTCTATGCATCCGGTTGGCCCTCATGGACATTACGACCCATTTTCAAGGTTAAAATAGCACCGAAACGCGCATACCCCCATTTTGATGATTTTTCGTGTGCTATAGCACACCAATTTTTGGGTGATCCGGATCCCGACGTCAAAAGTTCCAAAAATTTTTGTGAACGTTCGTCAAGACCTTGCCTATGCATCCGGTTGGCCCTCACGGCCATTCCCACCCATTTTCAAGGTCTTAATAGCCCCGAAGCACGCATACCCCCATTTCAACGATTGTTTGTGTGCTGTAGCACACCATTTTTTGGGTGTTCCGGATCGCGACGTCAAAACTGCCAAATATTTTTGTGGACGTCCGTCAAGACCTTGGCTATGCATCCGGTTGGCCCTCACGGCCATTCCCACCCATTTTCAAGGTAAAAATATCCCCGAAGCGCGCATACCCCCATTTCGATGATTTTTCGTGTGCTATAGCACACCATTTTTTGGGTGATCCGGATCCCGCTGTCAAAAGTGCCAAATATTTTTGTGGACGTCCGTCAAGACCTTGGCTATGCATCCGGTTGGCCCTCACGGCCATTTCGACCCATTTTCAAGGTCAAAATAGCCCCGAAGCGCGTATACCCCCATTTCGGCGATTTTTCTTGTGCTATAGCACACCATTTTTTGGGTGATCCGGATCCCGACGTCAAAAGTACCAAATTTTTTGTGGACGACCGTCATGACCTTGGCTATGCATCCGGTTGGCCCTCACGGCCATTCTGACCTATTTTTAAGGTTAAAATAGTCCAGAAGCGTGCATACCCCCATTTCGATGATTTTTCGTGTGCTATAGCACACCATTTTTTGGATGATCCGGATCCCTACATCAAAAGTGCCAAAAATTTTTGTGGACGTCCGTCAATACCTTGGATTTGCATCCGGTTGTCCCTCACGGCCATTCCGACCCATTTTCAAGGTTGAAATAGCCCCGAAGCGCGCATACCCCCATTTTGACAATTTTTCGTGTGCTATAGCACACCATTTTTTGGGTGATCTGGATTCCGTCGTCAAAAGTGCCAAATTTTTTTGTGGACGTCCGTCAAGACCTTGGATATTCATCCGGTTGGCCCTCACGGCCATTCCGACCCATTTTCAAGGTCAAAATAGCCCCGAAGTGCGTATACCCCCATTTCGACGATTTTTCGTGCGTTATAGCACACCATTTTTTGGGTGATCCGGATTCCTATGTCAAAACTGCCAAACGTTTTTGTGGACGTCCGTCAAGTCCTTGGCTATGCATCCGGTTGGTCCTCACGGCCATTTCGACCCATTTTCAAGGTCAAAATAGCCCCGAAGCGCGCATACCCCCATTTCGATGATTCTTCGTGTGCTATAGCACACCATTTTTTGGGTGACCCGGATCCCGACATTAAAAATGCCAAAAATTTTTGTGGACGTCCATCAAGACCTTAACTATGCATTCGATTTGCCCCCACAGCCATTCCGACCCATTTTCAAGGTCAAAATAGCCCCAAAGCGCGCATACCCCTATTTCGACAATTTTTCGTGTGCTACAGCACAACATTTTTTGGGTCATCCGGTTCCCAAAGTCAAAAGTGCCAAAAAATTTTGATGACGTCCGTCAAGACCTTGGCTATGCATCCGGTTGGCCCTCACGGCCATTAGACCCATTTTCAAGGTCAAAATAGCCCCGAAGCGCGCATACCCCCATTTCAACGATTTTTCATATGCTATAGCACACCATTTTTTGGATGATCCGGATCCCGACGTCAAAAGTGCCAAAAATTTTAGTGGACGTCTGTCAAGACCTTGTCTATGCATCCGGTTGGCCCTCATGGACATTACGACCCATTTTCAAGGTTAAAATAGCACCGAAACGCGCATACCCCCATTTTGATGATTTTTCGTGTGCTATAGCACACCAATTTTTGGGTGATCCGGATCCCGACGTCAAAAGTTCCAAAAATTTTTGTGAACGTTCGTCAAGACCTTGCCTATGCATCCGGTTGGCCCTCACGGCCATTCCCACCCATTTTCAAGGTCTTAATAGCCCCGAAGCACGCATACCCCCATTTCAACGATTGTTTGTGTGCTGTAGCACACCATTTTTTGGGTGTTCCGGATCGCGACGTCAAAACTGCCAAATATTTTTGTGGACGTCCGTCAAGACCTTGGCTATGCATCCGGTTGGCCCTCACGGCCATTCCCACCCATTTTCAAGGTAAAAATATCCCCGAAGCGCGCATACCCCCATTTCGATGATTTTTCGTGTGCTATAGCACACCATTTTTTGGGTGATCCGGATCCCGCTGTCAAAAGTGCCAAATATTTTTGTGGACGTCCGTCAAGACCTTGGCTATGCATCCGGTTGGCCCTCACGGCCATTTCGACCCATTTTCAAGGTCAAAATAGCCCCGAAGCGCGTATACCCCCATTTCGGCGATTTTTCTTGTGCTATAGCACACCATTTTTTGGGTGATCCGGATCCCGACGTCAAAAGTACCAAATTTTTTGTGGACGACCGTCATGACCTTGGCTATGCATCCGGTTGGCCCTCACGGCCATTCTGACCTATTTTTAAGGTTAAAATAGTCCAGAAGCGTGCATACCCCCATTTCGATGATTTTTCGTGTGCTATAGCACACCATTTTTTGGATGATCCGGATCCCTACATCAAAAGTGCCAAAAATTTTTGTGGACGTCCGTCAATACCTTGGATTTGCATCCGGTTGTCCCTCACGGCCATTCCGACCAATTTTCAAGGTTGAAATAGCCCCGAAGCGCGCATACCCCCATTTTGACAATTTTTCGTGTGCTATAGCACACCATTTTTTGGGTGATCTGGATTCCGTCGTCAAAAGTGCCAAATTTTTTTGTGGACGTCCGTCAAGACCTTGGATATTCATCCGGTTGGCCCTCACGGCCATTCCGACCCATTTTCAAGGTCAAAATAGCCCCGAAGCGCGTATACCCCCATTTCGACGATTTTTCGTGCGTTATAGCACACCATTTTTTGGGTGATCCGGATTCCTATGTCAAAACTGCCAAACGTTTTTGTGGACGTCCGTCAAGTCCTTGGCTATGCATCCGGTTGGTCCTCACGGCCATTTCGACCCATTTTCAAGGTCAAAATAGCCCCGAAGCGCGCATACCCCCATTTTGATGATTCTTCGTGTGCTATAGCACACCATTTTTTGGGTGACCCGGATCCCGACATTAAAAATGCCAAAAATTTTTGTGGACGTCCATCAAGACCTTAGCTATGCATCCGATTTGCCCTCACAGCCATTCCGACCCATTTTCAAGGTCAAAATAGCCCCGAAGCGCGCATACCCCTATTTCGACAATTTTTCGTGTGCTACAGCACAACATTTTTTGGGTCATCCGGTTTCCAAAGTCAAAAGTGCCAAAAAATTTTGATGACGTCCGTCAAGACCTTGGCTATGCATCCGGTTGGCCCTCACGGCCATTAGACCCATTTTCAAGGTCAAAATAGCCCCAAAGCGCGCATACCCCCATTTCAACGATTTTTCATATGCTATAGCACACCATTTTTTGGATGATCCGGATCCCGACGTCAAAAGTGCCAAAAATTTTAGTGGACGTCTGTCAAGACCTTGTCTATGCATCCGGTTGGCCCTCATGGACATTACGACCCATTTTCAAGGTTAAAATAGCACCGAAGCGCGCATACCCCCATTTTGATGATTTTTTGTGTGCTATAGCACACCAATTTTTGGGTGATCCGGATCCCGACGTCAAAAGTGCCAAAAAATTTTGTGAACGTTCGTCAAGACCTTGCCTATGCATCCGGTTGGCCCTCACGGCCATTCCGACCCATTTTCAAGGTCTTAATAGCCCCGAAGCACGCATACCCCTATTTTAACGATTTTTTGTGTGCTGTAGCACACCATTTTTTGGGTGTTCCGGATCGCGACGTCAAAACTGCCAAAAATTTTTGTGGACGTCCGTCAAGACCTTGGCTATGCATCCGGTTGGCCCTCACGGCCATTCCCACCCATTTTCAAGGTAAAAATATCCCCGAAGCGCGCATACCCCCATTTCGATGATTTTTCGTGTGCTATAGCACACCATTTTTTGGGTGATCCGGATCCCGCTGTCAAAAGTGCCAAATATTTTTGTGGACGTCCGTCAAGACCTTGGCTATGCATCCGGTTGGCCCTCACGGCCATTTCGACCCATTTTCAAGGTCAAAATAGCCCCGAAGCGCGTATACCCCCATTTCGGCGATTTTTCTTGTGCTATAGCACACCATTTTTTGGGTGATCCGGATCCCGATGTCAAAAGTGCCAAAAAATTTTGTGGACGTCCGTCAAGACCTTGGCTATGCATCCGGTTGGCCCTCACGGCCATTCCGACCCATTTCAAGGTCAAAATAGCCCCGTAGCGCGCATACCCCCATTTCGATGATTTTTCATGTGCTATAACACACCATTTTTTGGGTCATCCGGATCCCGACGTCAAAAGTGCCAAAAATTTGTGATGACGTCCGTCAAGACCTTGGATATGCATCCGGTTGGCCCTCACGGCCATTTTGACCCATTTTCAAGGTCAAAATAGCCCGAAGCGCGCATACCCCCATTTCGACGATTTTTCGTATGCTATAGCACACAATTTTTTGGGTGATCCGGATCCCGACGTCAAAAGTGCCAAACGTTTTTGTGGATGTCCGTCAAGACCTTGGCAATGCATCCGGTTGGCCCTCACGGCTATTCCGACACATTTTCAAGGTCAAAATAGCCCCGAAGCGCGCATACCCCCATTTTGATGATTTTTCGTGTGCTATAGCACATGATTTTTATGGTGATCCGGATCCCGACGTCAAAATTACCAAAATTTTTGTGGACGACCGTCAATACCTTGGCTTTGCATCCGGTTGGCCCTCACGGCCATTCCGACCCATTTTCAAGGTTCAAATAGCCCCGAAGCGCGCATACCCCCATTTTGACAAGTTTTCGTAGCACACCATTTTTTGGGTGATCCGGATCCCGTCGTCAAAAGTGCCAAATTTTTTTGTGGACGTCCGTCAAGACCTTGGATATTCATCCGGTTGGCCCTCACGGCCATTCCGACCCATTTTCAAGGTCAAAATAGCCCCGAAGCGCATTTACCCCCATTTCGACGATTTTTCATGTGTAATAGCACACCATTTTTTGGGTGATCCGGATTCCTACGTCAAAACTGCCAAACCTTTTTGTGGATGTCCGTCAAGACCTTGGCTATGCATCCGGTTGGACCTCACGGCCATTTCGACCCATTTTAAAGGTCAAAATAGCCCCGAAGCGCGCATACCCCCATTTCGATGATTTTTCGTGTGCCATAACACACCATTTTTTGGGTCATCCGGATCCCG
>JABWTJ010000112.1:2282803-2321313 GCA_016801875.1 Solanum sitiens
ACATTTAGGGTTAAGGGTTAGGGGTCATCACCCACAATCTAGATCAAACTACATCAATTAACCATAATCAAGTTACAATTCATGATAATCTATTCATTCTAACCCAAAGAATACATAATTAACTCAATTCACATGATCAAATTCGGATTTGGATGAAACCCAATAGAAACTCAACTTTTTGGAAAAAGCTTTGAAGGAACCCTTTGAGGAAAGAATCTCAAAGGTGAATTAGATCCCATACCTTAAGGTTTGATGACGTTTTTGATGGTGAATTTCGTGCTAATCCAGCCCCCAAAGACCTTCCCAAGTTGATCTCCAATGGAGTCTTCCAATAGAGAGAGAAAGTAGAGAGAAGGAAGAGAGTTTTGTTTTTGAGAGAATGATTAGGCTAATGAGGGTTGGGGTCTTTATAGTGGGGTCTTAAGTCACTTAATTAGTCTCTCTTAAACCCCTGATTACCCCTAAGACACTTAATTAATTAACTAACTAAAAACTAACTTTTCTGAAACTGCCACAGACCTTCCACGACGGATCCCCGACGATGGTCCATCGTGGGCGTGACGGACTGACATCCCTCCGTCCTGCACATCCGTCACGTTGGTCAGAGACTTGTGCAGGTGAAGGCTTTCTCCCCAAGCGCACGACGGTTCCACGACGACGGACCGTCGTGTCTGTGACGGACTGGCTTCCCTCCGTCCTGCACATCCGTCACGCTTGTCAGAGACTTGTGCAGGCAGAGGCTTTCTTCCCAAGCGCTAAGGCTGGCATGACGGAGGCATCGACGCCCCGTCGCGCCTGTGACTCCCCGCCAGGGGTCCGTCATGCCCTGCTGCTTCAAGGGTCTTCCTCGAGGGTCCTTGTTTGGTCCTTGGGGAGTCGTACCCTGACTTTTCCAGCATGATACCATCCCACACAATCATTTTACACCTATGGTTACAACTGTTTACCAAATTCCGACTCTTTAACTTGGTTATATCAAAAGGACACTCTAGCCCTCTTATGACCCAATTTGCCGGACGTTTAAGAGTTTCGGTTCCAACACCACTTCAAAGACTCCAAATATGCCTAATTGGCTAGGAACACTGGTTTAGATCCTAAGGAGACCATTTAAGTCTTATCACATGACCTCGGTATGTCAAAATGTTACATTATCCCCCCCTTAGGAACATTCGTCACCGAATGACACCAAACACTCTTAAAATGTGGGAGTAGACTCAAGACTAGCAGCTCAACCAATTCACAATATTTAGTTAGCATGAACTATATTCTTTCATAAAAGTACTTCAAACATCAATTTACCATACATGATCTCAACATTTCCTCATGAGGTTTTTCTCCTTTTCATATAGGCATGAGCTCAATTATTTATCACACAAATCAAGTAGTACAAAGTTCATTTTATCAATATACTAAATACAATATCAGCAAGGATTAACCATACCTAAATCACAAAAATTGACTCAATTATGCAAGAAGCAAGAAAACTTCCAAATTTATCTAAGGTCACCTTAAAGTGACTCCATTTTAGAAGTCTCCAAAACTAGGAGTTTTTGCAAAGTTTCACAAAAAACAACAGGGATTTACAATATCTATCGTATTTATATCATTAGAGAGAGATGCTAACCTTAAACATCAAAAAGATGAGGATAACGGGTTTTCATGTCGGCCTCCGCCTCCCATGTTGCACCCTCAACTAGGTGGTTCCTCCATAGCACCTTTACGGAAACCACCTCTTTGTTCCTCAACCTTTTCACTTGCCTATCAAGGATTTGAACCGGAACCTCCTCATAAGAGAGGTTATCCTTGACTCCGAGGCCTTCAAGAGGAAGAATAGACTCGGGATTCCCGACACACTTCTTCAACATGGAGACATGGAAAACCGGATGAACCAAAGCTAGCTCATTAGGTAATCTTAAACGATAGGCAACTTTACCAACCCTTTCCAAAATCTCATAAGGGCCTACATATCGAGGGCTCAACTTCCCTTTCTTGCCAAATCTTACCACTCCCTTCATAGGTGAGATTTTTAAATACACCTTATCACCCTCTTCAAACTCCAAGTCCCTTCTTCTATTATCGGCATAGGACTTTTGTCGACTATAGGCTGTTTGCAACCTATTTCTTATGATATGTACATTCTCCAATGTCTTGTAAATCAAGTCGGGACCGAATATTGATGACTCACCTACTTCAAACCATCCTATAGGAGACCTACACCTCCTTCCATACAAGGCTTCATAGGGAGCCATGGAGATGGACGAATGGAAACTATTATTATATGCAAACTCCACCAACGGCAAATGCTTATCCCAACTCCCTTTAAAATCAATGATGCAAGCTCTAAGCATATCCTCAAGAGTTTGAATCGTGCGTTCTGCTTGACCATCCGTTTGAGGATGGAAGGCGGTACTTAATTTTACTTTAGTACCCAAACCTTTTTGAAACAACTTCCAAAATTTAGATGTGAATTGTGCACCTCTATCCGAAATGATGGATAACGGAATACCATGACGACACACAATCTCATCTATGAAAATCTTCGCATAATCTTCCGAATATGTAGATTTGACAGGGATAAAGTGAGCGGACTTAGTTAATCTATCAACAATCACCCATATAGAATCAAATGACTTTTGAGTCCGAGGCAACCCTACTACGAAATACATATTAATGTCTTCCCACTTCCAAGTAGGAATTTCGATCTTCTGTAGTAAGCCACCCGACTTTTGATGTTCCGCCTTCACTTGTTGACAATTCGGACATTTAGCAACAAATTCCGCTATATCCCTCTTCAAACCTTCCCACCAATATATTTCTCGAAGGTCATGATACATCTTTGTAGAACCGGGATGGATGGAATAGTGGGATACATGGGCTTCATCAAGGATCCGATTCCTCAATCCATCCACATCAGGAACACACAACCTCCCTTGATACCTCAATACACTGTCTTCTCCTAAGGAGAATGACTCGTTCGTCTTGCCAAGAACCGATTCCTTTAACTCCATCAATAGTTGATCAAGGTGTTGTTTGGACTTAACCTCAACCACCAATGATGACTCGGAGCTATGATGAACCGTGGCACCTCCATTTAGCGAACTCACCAATCGCACTCCCAATCTAGTCAAACGATGAACATCCTTTACTAGATCTCTCTTGTCTTCTTCGATATGAGATACACTACCCATAGTCATGCGGCTTAAAGCATCCGCCACCACATTTGCCTTGCCGGGATGATATAGGACACTCATATCATAATCTTTCAACAATTCTAACCACCTTCTTTGTCGAAGATTCAAATCTTTTTGGGTAAACACATATTGAAGGCTCTTATGATCAGTGAAGACATCCACATGAACACCATACAAGTAGTGTCTCCATATTTTTAAAGAAAACACCACGGCCGTTAACTCAAGGTCATGAGTAGGATAATTTCTCTCATGCACCTTAAGTTGCCGCGAAGCATAGGCAATCACCTTCCCATTTTGCATAAGCACACACCCCAAACCTACGCGGGATGCATCACAATACACAGTGAACCCTTTTGATCCTTCCGGTAAGGTTAACACCGGAGCGGAAGTAAGCCTATCCTTCAATAATTGAAAACTCTTCTCGCATGCCTCTGACCATTCAAACTTTTTACCTTTTTGAGTCAATGAAGTCAAAGGAGATGCAATGGATGAAAAGCCTTCTACGAACCTTCGATAAAAACCCGCTAGACCCAAGAAACTCCTAATGTCAGTTGGGGTCAAGGGTCTAGGCCAGTTTCTTACCGCATCTGTCTTCCTTGGGTCTACCTCAACTCCCTCACTAGAGATGATGTGCCCAAGAAATGCCACCGACCTCAGCCAAAACTCGCACTTGCTATACTTGGCGAACGATTTATGTTCCCTAAGGGTTTGCAATACTACCCTTAGATGATCCTTGTGGTCAACCTCATTTTTTTGAATATACCAAGATATCATCGATAAATACAATAACGAATGAATCAAAGAAATTTCGAAACACCCTGTTCATCAAATCCATAAATGCCGCCGGAGCATTTGTGAGACCAAAGGACATAACCACGAACTCATAATGCCCATATCGAGTCCAAAAAGCTGTCTTTGGAATATCTTCATTTCTCACCCTAAGCTGGTGGTACCCTGACCTCAAATCAATCTTTGAGAAATAACTCGCTCCTTGGAGTTGATCAAATAAATCATCAATCCGAGGAAGAGGATACTTGTTCTTGATGGTAACCTTGTTGAGTTGTCGGTAGTCAATACACATCCTCAAGGACCCATCCTTCTTTTTCACGAACAAGACCGGAGCACCCCATGGAGAAATGCTAGGCCTTATAAAGCCCTTGTCTAGCAAATCTTTAAGTTGTGCCTTCAATTCCTTTAACTCGGCCGGAGCCATTCTATAAGGAGGAATAGAGATAGGATTTGTTTCCGATAGCAAATCGATACCGAAATCGATTTCCCGTTCGGGAGGAATGCCAAGAAGGTCATCAGGAAAGACCTCCGTAAATTCACTCACCACGGGGACTGACTCTATAGGAGGAACTTCAGAATCCACTTCTTGGACTCTCACAATATGGTAGAGACACCCCTTCGAGATCATTTTACACTCCTTTAGGCATGTTATGAAACGACCTCTAGGAAGAGAATTTCCACCCTTCCACTCTATAACGGGTTCATTTGGGAAACAAAACCTCACAATTTTGGTCCTACAATCGATGGAAGCGAAACTAGCATGCAACCAGTCCATACCTAATATGACATCAAAATCAAACATGTCTAGCTCAACTAGATCAATATGAGAAACTCTATGAGGCATTGAAATAGGACAATTTCGATAGACCCTTTTTGCTACCACTGATTCACCAACCGGAGTAGACACCAAAATAGGTTCATGCAAAACATCAGGTAAGGTACTAAACTTCTTAGCTACTAATGAAGTAACGAAAGACAAAGTAGCACCCGGATCAATTAATGCATAGACATCAATGGCAAAGATTTGTAACATACCAGTCACCACATCGGGAGAGGCCTCTTGGTCATCTCTCGTACGAAGAGCATAAAAACGATTCTTTTTGGGAGCATTATTAGAACCACTTGGCTGACCACCTTTTTCTTGTCCCTTACATTAGGAAAATCTCGAACTCGATGATCACTCTTCCCGCAACCAAAACAAATCCCCGTTCCTATCAAACATTCTCCATAGTGACCCTTCCCACACTTAGAACATGTAGGCTTCTCATTAGATGAGCTTCCACCCTTTCCCTTTGTAACTTTTGGTCTAGGGGCTTTAGGATCCCTAGTCTTGGGAAATTTGGATGGTACTTGGTTTGAGAACCTCTTCTTGAATCTAGGTCTGTCTTGAATCCCCAACCTATCTTTAGTAGTTTCATTCTCATAAGACCTTGTTCTTCTTGAGTCCTTATCCTTATCCTTCCTTTTTGCTCTAGCCTCCTCAACCCTCCTTGCATGCACCATGAGACGACCAATATTCATGTTATCATGTAGCATAGCCGATTGACACTCCTCTTGCAAGTCGTCCGATATACCTGTAACATAACGACTCATTTCGTCTCTAGGGTCGGAGACCAAAGACGGAGCATATTTGGCCAATTGAGTAAATTTCAGAGAATACTCATGAACACTCATCGTTCCTTGGCGGAGATTTATGAATTCCACCACCTTCGTTTCCCTCATCTCTCTAGGGAAAAACCGATCAATGAAGGCCCCTTTGAATAACTCCCACGTCACTAACCCACTTCCAAGTGGCCTGTTGTCCTTCCATTGCGCATACTATATCTGAGCGACATCCTTGAGTTGGTATGAGGCCAACTTGGCATTCTCGCTAGATGACAGCCCCATAGCACACAAAACCTTGTGAACCTCATCAATAAATTCCTGAGGGTCTTCATCAACCTTCGACCCATAAAAGACAGGAGGATTCATTCGTGTGAAATCCCTAAGTCAGGAGACCATAGTCTGTTCATGGACTCTAGGTGCCAAATCCCTATTGGCTTGAGCAGTCATAGCTTGGGCTTGCACGGTTGCGGCTTGAGCTTGAGTAGTCATGGCTTGAGCCATTTGAGCAATAATAGCTCTCATCTGAGCTTCTGTCATCGGTGGAGGATCTGCAGGAACCTGGTCATCAATAGCAACCTCTTCAAGAGGAGGAGCAGGTTCATCACGAGGAATTCCTGCAGCAGCCATGTCTTCCTCAAGTCTTCGAGCCGCATTTCTTCTAGTATTCATCTCCTATAACCAAAACACAAGGTTCAGGCGAAAGCATATACGACGTACATTCTAGGGGCACGATATGGATTTCCAACAATGAGAATGATTCCTAATCACTAAATAAGTTCCTATTCATAAGTGTGGTGCACTTCATAATTATGAATACAAACTTAAATAACGTGGTTGAGAGAGAGACGTTAACATCAAGGATATTCAACGTCATGCTCTGATACCAAGTTTGTCATATCCGGGTTTACCCCCTAGACGTAACCGGCGTCGTCGTCCTCTCGGAGGACTAAGACAAGCCTCTTAGCTTCGTCATAGCATTCATCGACTAAAAATCAGAAAGAATTAAAAAAACTTTTTATCTAAAACTACTCGAAGGTTTACATAGACCTCTACGTACACATCATTATATATATATCAAGTATACATAGACTTGTTCATATACGAAGATTACTTAGTCTTCTACTTTTATTTCATACACTTATATATTTAGAAAATAATAGTCATAAAACCGTCTCATCTCATAAACCATCTATCGATTACAATAAGTCTTGGGCATAGCCCTACATCAAATGAAAGAAGCCGCATATAGGCTGTCTACTACATCGTCTCAAGAGAATAATAGAGTCAACATAGAATCATAGTAACTACACATCATAAAAGAGAGATATCGGCCACGTCCTCGAGAGAGTGAGGACCTACCACTTGGATGGCAAAATATCCAAGTCTTCCTTCCTAGCAATTTGGATCAAGCTCAACGACCCGAACCTAAAATGTTTGGGAAAAGGGAAAGAAAAGGGATTAGTACTCCACATGTACTAAGTATGGAATTTCATATACAATTACCAATCAATTATATTTAAAAAGGGACATTTATGAAAACATAATAGACTACATATGCAATTAAACCATAGCAAAGCAAAGTATACTAATGATAACCTTCAATAAGTCACAAGTGCAATGATCAAGTAAAATTACCATGTCTCCTACTCAATCAAGTAACCTACCAAGACTACAATTAGCAATTTGCTTACCCATACACTCTTCATATCATAATACGTCCTTCTTCAAGCAAAGACAACAACATTATATTCATAAGCATGTTATTCAACATACAAACCATTTACATTGTACCATATCTTTACATATATAATATTGACCTCTCAAAGTTCCTATCAAGGAAAACTAGTGCAAGGCGTAGGTAGAGTCCCATACCCCTACCTAAGCTATAGCCAACCTCTCAAGTTACTTTGATTGGCCTATACCTTATTCATTCATTTTAGTTTAGGGAACATTTGCCTTAACCGACATAGACCACATAATCGAATGTGGAATCCGGTGTTATGAAACCTTACACCGATGGAAGGTGGTCTACCGGCCAAGGTAGAACCTAATGTAAACATAGCTATCTAGGTGGATCCACTAGATAGTATCCTATGGTGGCAACATAGTTCAAGAACTAAGAGATAGGTATTCCCTCTATATACCATTCGGTAATGGGGCCTCACCTCATGAGAATTCATAAGTGAATATTTCTCAAGGAAAGTCAACACTTCATGTAGATCCATAGGTGAGTATTCCTCTAAGGGAAGTCAACACTCTATAAAGAACAAATGGTGAATATTCCTCTAAGGGAAGTCAACACCTCTCAATGTCGAGTTCGCTCGGTGCTAAGCTAAGTCCCCATTTTTAGAGAAGCCATTAATCTTTATTAATCTTCTCAATTTAATTAGATAGAAGGGTCAATCCCTTATATATCATCATTATAACTCAATATGAATTGTATGAGAATTAGTCCTTTCATTAACAATTCAAATAGGTGAAGTTAACCCTCGTACATCTCATCATAATAGGGCACATCATACAACTTCCCTATACTACATTACACCTAGCAACCTCACAACCAACCTAAGCATATCAATTCATGTGTCATATCAACTTATCACATCAATCAAAGAATACTTCAACATAACATTTTCACTTGATGACACTTAACCATAATTTGAAGTAAAGGCTAGGATCATCAAGACTTACCAATACTCCTCCCTAGTCCATCAATAAAGAACCATACCACTAACCCATAGATCAACCAATATTAGATCATCACGTCAATGTAATTCAATAACAAATCACGAGAACTAATCAAGAGAAGCACTATACTATAAAGCAATACTACATCAAAGCTTAATATCATGATCTCAAGGGTATCTTCTTGACTTAGATTTAATATTCAAGAACATAGGTGTGAAGAACTTCAATTCATCATAATAGATCCATAATCAATGCAATAACAATCATCAAAGACCATTTAACTAATTATGAGACCAATTCTATCAGACTCAACCTAATTCATATCAATTTTCCACTTAGGGTTAAGGGTTAGGGGTCATCACCCACAATCTAGATCAAACTACATCAATTAACCATAATCAAGTTACAATTCATGATAATCTATTCATTCTAACCCAAAGAATACATAATTAACTCAATTCACATGATCAAATTCGGATTTGGATGAAACCCAATAGAAACTCAACTTTTTGGAAAAAGCTTTGAAGGAACCCTTTGAGGAAAGAATCTCAAAGGTGAATTAGATCCCATACCTTAAGGTTTGATGACGTTTTTCATGGTGAATTTAGTGCTAATCCAGCCCCCAAAGACCTTCCCAAGTTGATCTCCAATGGAGTCTTCCAATAGAGAGAGAAAGTAGAGAGAAGGAAGAGAGTTTTGTTTTTGAGAGAATGATTAGGCTAATGAGGGTTGGGGTCTTTATAGTGGGGTCTTAAGTCACTTAATTAGTCTCTCTTAAACCCCTGATTACCCCTAAGACACTTAATTAATTAACTAACTAAAAACTAACTTTTCTGAAACTGCCACAGACCTTCCACGACGGATCCCCGACGATGGTCTATCGTGGGCGTGACGGACTGACATCCCTCCGTCCTGCACATCCGTCACGTTGGTCAGAGACTTGTGCAGGTGAAGGCTTTCTCCCCAAGCGCACGACGGTTCCACGACGACAGACCGTCGTGTCCGTGACGGACTGGCTTCCCTCCGTCCTGCACATCCGTCACGCTTGTCAGAGACTTGTGCAGGCGGAGGCTTTCTTCCCAAGCGCTAAGGCTGGCATGACGGAGGCATCGACGCCCCGTCGCGCCTGTGACGCCCCGCCATGGGGTCCGTCATGCCCTGCTGCTTCAAGGGTCTTCCTCGAGGGTCCTTGTTTGGTCCTTGGGGAGTCGTACCCTGACTTTTCCAGCATAATACCATCCCACACAATCATTTTACACCTATGGTTACAACTGTTTACCAAATTCCGACTCTTTAACTTGGTTATATCAAAAGGACACTCTAGCCCTCTTATGACCCAATTTGCCGGACGTTTAAGAGTTTCGGTTCCAACACCACTTCAAAGACTCCAAATATTCCTAATTGGCTAGGACTACTGGTTTAGATCCTAAGGAGACCATTTAAGTCTTATCACATGACCTCGGTATTTCAAAATGTTACACTATAGCACACCATCTTTTGGGTGATCCGAATCCCGAAGTCAAAAGTGCCATATATTTTTGTGGACGTCCGTCAAGACGTTGGCTATGCATCCGGTTGGCCCTCACGGCCATTCCGACCCATTTTCAAGGTCAAAATAGCCCCGAAGCGCGCATACCCCCATTTCGACGATTTTACGTGTGCTATAGCACACCATTTTTTGGGTGATCCAGATCCCGACGTCAAAAGTGCCAAAATTTTTTGTGGACGTCTGTCATGACGTTAGCTATGCATCCGGTTGGCCCTCAAGGCCATTCCGACCCATTTTCAACGTCAAAATAGCCACGAAGCGCGCATATGCCCATTTCGACGATTTTTCGTGTGCTATAGCACACCATTTTTTGGGTGGTCCGGATCCCGATGTCAAAAGTGCCAAAAAATTTTGTGGACATCCGTCAAGACGTTGTCTATACATTCGGTTGGCTCTCACGATCATTCCAACCCATTTTCAAGGTCAAAATAGTCACGAAGCGCACATACCCCCATTTCAACAATTTTTCGTGTGCTATAGCACACCATTTTTTGGGTGATCCGGATCCCGACGTCAAAAGTGCAAAAAGTTTTTGTGGACGGCCGTCAAGACGTTGGCTATGCATGCGGTTGGCCTTCACAGCCATTCCGACCCATTTTCAAGGTCAAAATAGCCCCGAAGTGCGCATACCCCCATTTCGATGATTTTTCGTGTGCTATAGCACACCATTTTTTGGGTGATCCGGATCCCGACGTCAAAAGTGCCAAAAATTTTTGTGGACGTCTTTCAAGGACTTGGCTATGCATCCCGTTGGCCCTCACGTCCATTCCGACCCATTTTCAAGGTCAAAATAGCCCCGAAGCGCGCATACCCTCATTTCTACGATTTTCCGTGTGCACAGCACACCATTCTTTGGTTGATCCGGATCCGGACGTCAAAAGTGCCAAAAAATTTTGTGGACGTCGGTCAAGACCTTGTCTATGCATCCGGTTGGCCCTCACGGCCATTCCGACCCATTTTGAACGTCAAAATAGCCCCGAAGCGCGCATACCCCCATTTCGACGATTTTTTGTGTGCTATAGCACACCATTTTTTGGGTGATCCGGATCCCGACGTCAAAAGTGCCAAATATTTTTGTGGACGTCCGTCAAAGACTTGGCTATGCATACGGTTGTCCCTCACGTCCATTCCGACCCAATTTCAAGGTCAAAATAGCCCCGAAGCGCATACCCTCATTTCGATGATTTTTCGTGTGCATGGCACACCATTTTTTGGGTAATCCAGATCCCGATGTTGAAAGTGCCAAAGAATTTTGTGGACGTCGGTCAAGACCTTTGCTATTCATCCGGTTGGCCCTCACGGCCATTCCGACCCATTTTCAAGGTCAAAATAGCCCCGAAGCGCGCATACCTCCATTTTGATGATTTTTCGTGTGCTATAGCACACCATTTTTTGGATGATCCTGATCCCGACGTCAAAAGTGCCAAATATTTTTGTGGACGTCCGTCAAGACCTTGGATATGCATCGGGTTGGCCCTTATGGCTATTCCGACCCATTTTCAAGGTCAAAATAGCCCCGAAGCGCGCATACCCCTATTTCGACGATTTTTCGTGTGCTGTAGCACACTATTTTTTGGGTGATCCGGATCCCAACGTCAAAAGTGCCAAAACATTTTGTGGACGTCCGTCAAGACCTTGGCTATGCATCCGGTTGGCCCTCACGGCCATTCCAACCTATTTTCAAGGTCAAAATAGCCCCGAAGCGCGCATACCTCCATTTCAATGATTTTTCGTGTGCTACGGCACACAATTTTTTGGGTGATCCGGATCCCAATGTCAAAAGTGCTAAACAATTTTGTGGACGTCGGTCAAGACCTTGTCTATGCATACGGTTGGCCCTCACGGCCATTCCAACCCATTTTCAACGTCAAAATAGCCCCGAAGTGCGCATACCCCTATTTCGATGATTTTTCGTGTGCTATAGCACACCATTATTTGGGTGATCCGGATCCCGACGTCAAAAGTGCCAAAAAAATTTATGGACGTCTGTCAAGACGTTAGCTATGCATCCGGTTGGCCCTGACAGCCATTCCAACCCATTTTCAAGGTCAAAATAGCCCCAAAGCGCGCATACCCCCATTTCGATGATTTTTGGTGTGCTATAGCACACCATTTTTTGGGTGATCCGGATCCCGACGTCAAAAGTGCCAAACAATTTTGTGGACGTCCTTCAAGACCTTGGCTATGCATCCGGTTAGCCCTCACGGCCATTCTGACCCATTTTCAAGGTCAAAATAGCCCCGAAGCGCGCATACCCCCATTTGGATGATTTTTTGTGTGCTATAGCACACTATTTTTTGGGTGATTCGGATCCCGACGTCAAAAGTGCCAAAAAATTTTGTGGACGTCCGTCAAGGACTTGGCTATGCATCCGGTTGGCCCTCACGTTCATTCCGACCCATTTTAAAGGTCAAAATAGCCCCGAAGCGCGTAGACCCTCATTTCTACGATTTTTCGTGTGCATAGCACCCCATTTTTTGGGTGATCCGAATCCCGACGTCAAAAGTGCCAAAAAATTTTGTGGACGCGGTCAATACCTTGTCTATGCGTCCGGTTGGCCCTCACGGCCATTCCGACCCATTTTCAACATCAAAATAGCCCCGAAGCGCACATACCCCCATTTCGACGATTTTTCGTATGCAATAGCACACCATTTTTTGGGTGATCCAGATCCAGACGTCAAAAGTGATAAAATGTTTTATGGATGTCCGTCAAGACCTTGGCTATGCATCCGGTTGGCCATCACGGTCATTCCGACCCAATTTCAAGGTCAAAATAGCCCCAAAGCGCGCATACCCCCATTTTGATGATTTTTCGTGTGCTGTAGCACACCATTTTTTGGTTGATCCGGATCCTGACGTCAAAAGTGCCAATGTGTTTTGTGGACGTCCTTCAAGACCTTGACTATGCATCCGGTTGGCCCTCACGGCTATTCCGATCCATTTTCAAGGTCAAAATAGCCCCGAAGCGCTTCATACCCTCATTTAGACGATTTTTCGTGTGCTATAGCACACCATTTTTTGGGTGATCCGGATCCCGACGTCAAAAGTGCCAAAATTTTTTGTGGACGTCTGTCAAGACGTTAGCTATGCATCCGGTTGGCCCTCAAGGCTATTTCGACCCATTTTCAAGGTCAAAATAGCCCTGAAGCGCGCATACCCCCATTTCGACGATTTTTCGTGTGCTATAGCACACCATTTTTTGGGTGGTCCGGATCCCGACGTCAAAAGTACCAAATATTTTTGTGGAGATCCGTCAAGACGTTGTCTATGCATTCGGTTGGCTCTCACGGCCATTCCGACCAATTTTCAAGGTCAAAATAGCCACGAAGCGCGCATACCCCCATTTCGATGATTTTTCGTGTGCTATAGCACACCATTTTTTGGGTGATCCGGATCCCGACGTTAAAAGTGCCAAAAAATTTTGTGGACGTCCGTCAAGACGTTGGCTATGCATCCGGTTGGCCATCACGGTCATTCCGACCCAATTTCAAGGTCAAAATAGCCCCAAAGCGCGCATACCCCCATTTCGATGATTTTTCGTGTGCTATAGCACACCATTTTTTGGGTGATCCGGATCTCGACGTCAAAAGTGCCAAACAATTTTGTGGACGTCCTTCAAGACCTTGGCTATGCATCCGGTTAGCCCTCACGGCCATTCCGACCAATTTTCAAGGTTAAAATAGCCCCGAAGCGCGCATACCCACATTTGGATGATTTTTTGTGTGCTATAGCACACCATTTTTTGGGTGATTCGGATCCCGACGTCAAAAGTGCAAAATATTTTTGTGGACGTCCGTCAAGGACTTGGCTATGCATCCGGTTGGCCCTCACGTCCATTCCGACCCATTTTCAAGGTCAATATAGCCCCGAAGCGCGCATACCCCTATTTCGATGATTTTTCGTGTGCTATAGCACACCATTTTTTGGGTGATCCGGATCCTGACGTCAAAAGTGCCAAAGTTTTTTGTGGACGTCCTTCAAGACCTTGGCTATGCATCTGGTTGGCACTCATGGCCATTCCGATCCATTTTCAAGGTCAAAATAGCCCCGAAGCGCTTCATACCCTCATTTCGACGATTTTTCGTGTGCTATAGCACACCATTTTTTGGGTGATCCTGATCCTGACTTCAAAAGTGCCAAAAATGTTTTGTGGACATCCGTCAAGACCTTGGATATGCATCCGGTTGGCCCTTACGGCCATTCCAACCCATTTTCAAGGTCAAAATATCCCCGAAGCGCGCATATCCCCATTTCGATGATTTTTCGTGTGCTATAGCACACTATTTTTTGGATGATCCGAATCCCGATGTCAAAAGTGACAAATATTTTTGTGAACGTCCGTCAAGACCTTGGATATGCATCCGGTTGGCCCTCACGGCCATTCCGACCCATTTTCAAGGTCAAAATAGCCCGGAAGCGCGCATACCTCCATTTCAATGATTTTTCGTGTGCTACAGCACACCATTTTTGGGTGATCCGGATCCCAACGTCAAAAGTGCCAAAAAAAGTTTGTGGATGTCCGTCAAGGACTTGGCTATGCATACGGTTGGCCCTCACGTCCATTCCGACCCATTTTCAAGGTCAAAATAGCCCCGAAGCGCATACCCTCATTTCGACGATTTTTCGTGTGCATAGCACACCATTTTTTGGGTGATCCGCATCCCGATGTCATAAGTGCCAAAGAATTTTGTGGATGTCATTCAAGACCTTGGCTATGCATCTGATTGGACCTCACAGCCATTCCGACCCATTTTCAAGGTCAAAATAGCCCCGAAGTGCGCATACCCCCATTTCGATGATTTTTCGTGTGCTAAAGCACACCATTTTTTGGGTGATCCGAATCCCGACGTCAAAAGTGCAAAACGTTTTTGTAGACATCCGTTAAGACATTGGCTATGCATCCGGTTGGGCCTCACAGCCATTCCGACCTATTTTCAAGGTCAAAATAGCCCCGAAGCGCGCATACCCCCATTTCGATGATTTTTCGTGTGCTATAGCACACCATTTTTTGGATGATCCGGATCCCGACGTCAAAAGTTCCAAAAAATTTTGTGGACATCCGTCAAGACCTTGGATATGCATCGGGTTGGCCCTTACGGCTATTCCGACCCATTTTCAACGTCAAAATAGCCCCGAAGCGCGCATACGCCCATTTCAACGATTTTTCGTGTGCTATAGCACACCATTTTTTGGGTTATCCTGATCCAGACGTCAAAAGTGCCAAAATGTTTTATGGACGTCCGTCAAGACCTTGGCTATGCATCGGGTTGGCCCTCACGGCTAATCCGACCCATTTTCAAGGTCAAAATAGCCCCGAAGCGCGCATACCCCCATTTCGACGATTTTTCGTCTGCTATAGCACACCATCTTTTGGGTGATCCGAATCCCGAAGTCAACAGTGCCATAAATTTTTGTGGACGTCCGTCAAGACCTTGGATATGCATCCGGTTGGCCCTCACGGCCATTCCGACCCATTTTCAAGGTCAAAATAGCCCCGAAGCGCGCATATCCCCATTTCGACGATTTTTCGTGTGCTATAGCACACTATTTTTTGGGTGATCTGAATCCCGACGTCAAAAGTGCCAAACATTTTTGTGGACGTCCGTGAAGACCTTGGATATGCATCCGGTTGGCCCTCACGGCAATTCCGATCCATTTTCAAGGTCAAAATAGCCCCGAAGCGCTTCATACCCTCATTTCGACAATTTTGCGTGTGCTATAGCACACCATTTTTGGGGTGATCCGGATCCCGACGTCAAAAGTGCCAAAAGATTTTGTGGACGTCTGTCAAGGACTTGGCTATGCATCCGGTTGGCCCTCACGTCCATTCCGACCCATTTTCAAGGTCAAAATAGCCCCGAAGCGCGCATACCCTCATTTCTATGATTTTTCGTGTGCATAGCACACCATTCTTTGGGTGATCCGGATCCGGACGTCAAAAGTGCCAAAAAATTTTGTGGACGTCGGTCAAGACCTTGTCTATGCATCCAGTTGGCCCTCACGGCCATTCCGACCGATTTTGAACGTCAAAATAGCCCCGCACCCCGTATACCCCCATTTCGATGATTTTTCGTGTGCTATAGCACACCATTTTTTGGGTGATCCGGATCCCGACGTCAAAAGTGCCAAAAATTTTTGTGGACGTCCGTCAAAGACTTGGCTATGCATACGGTTGGCCCTCACGTCCATTCCGACCCATTTTCAAGGTCAAAATAGCCCCGAAGCGCATACCCTCATTTCGACAATTTTTCGTGTGCATGGCACACCATTTTTTGGGTAATCCGGATCCCGATGTCAAAAGTGCCAAAGAATTTTGTGGATGTCGGTCAAGACCTTGGCTATGCATCCGGTTGGCCCTCACGGCCATTCCGACCCATTTTCAAGGTCAAAATAGCCCCGAAGCGCGCATACCCCCATTTTGATGATTTTTCGTGTGCTATAGCACACCATTTTTTGGATGATCCTGATCCCGACGTCAAAAGTGCCAAATATTTTTGTGGACGTCCGTCAAGACCTTGGATATGCATCGGGTTGGCCCTCACGGCCATTCCGACCCATTTTCAAGGTCAAAATAGCCCCGAAGCGCGCATACCCCTATTTCGACGATTTTTCGTGTGCTATAGCACACCATTTTTTGGGTGATCCAGATCCCGACGTCAAAAGTGCCAAAAAAATTTATGGACGTCTGTCAAGACGTTAGCTATGCATCCGGTTGGCCCTGACAGCCATTCCAGCCCATTTTCAAGGTTAAAATAGCCCCGAAGCGTGCATACCCCTATTTCGACGATTTTTCGTGTGCTATAGCACACTATTTTTTGGGTGATCCGGATCCCGACGATCAAAAGTTGCCAAAAAATTTTGTGTGGACGTCCGTCAGACCTTGGATATGCATCCGGTTCCGCCCTTCACGGCCATTCCGACCCATTTTCAAGGTCAAAATAAAGCCCCGAAAGCGCGCATACCCCCATTTCGATGATTGTTCATTGCTGCTATAGCACACCATTTCTGGGTTGATCTGGATCCCCGACGTTCAAAAGGCAAAGGTTTTTTGTGGGACGTCCGTCAAGACGTGGCTATGCCATCCGGTTGGCCCCTCTTATTCCATTCCGACCCATTTTTCAAGGTCAAAATAGCCCCGAAGCGCGCAATACTCCATTTCGGATGATTTTTCGTGTGCTATAGCCACACCATTTTTTTTGGGTGATCCGGATCCCGACGTCAAAAGTGCCAAAATATTTTGTGGACGTCTTTCAAGGACTTGGCTATGCATCCGGTTGGCCCTCACGTCCATTCCGACCCATTTTCAAGGTCAAAATAGCCCCGAAGCGCGCATACCCTCATTTCTACGATTTTTTGAGTGCATAGCACACCATTCTTTGGGTGATCCGGATCCGGACGTCAAAAGTGCCAAAAAAATTTGTGGACGTCGGTCAAGACCTTGTCTATACATCCGGTTAGCCCTCACGGCCATTCCGACCAATTTTGAACGTCAAAATAGCCCCGAAGCGCGCATACCCCCATTTCGACGATTTTTCGTATGTTATAGCACACCATTTTTTGGGTGATCCGGATCTCGACGTCAAAAGTGCCAAATATTTTTGTGGACGTCCGTCAAAGACTTGGCTATGCATACGGTTGGCCCTCACGTCCATTCCGACCCATTTTCAAGGTCAAAAAAGCCCCAAAGCGCATACCCTCATTTCGACGATTTTTCGTGTGCATGGCACACCATTTTTTGGGTAATCCGGATCCCGATGTCAAAAGTGCCAAAGAATTTTGTGGACGTCGGTCAAGACCTTGGCTATGCATCCGGTTGGCCCTCACGGCCATTCCGACCAATTTTCAAGGTCAAAATAGCCTCGAAGCGCGCATACCCCCATTTTGATGATTTTTCGTGTGCTATAGCACACCATTTTTTGGATGATCCTGATCCCGACGTCAAAAGGTCCAAATATTTTTGTGGACGTCTGTCAAGCCTTGGATATGCATCGGGTTGGCCCTCACGGCATTTCCGACCCATTTTCAAGGTCAAAATAGCCCCGAAGCGTGCATACCCCTATTTCGACGATTTTTCATGTGCTATAGCACACCATTTTTTGGGTGATCCGGATCCCAACGTCAAAAGTGCCAAAACATTTTGTGGACGTCCGTCAATACCTTGGCTATGCATCCGGTTGGCCCTCACGGCCATTCCGACCCATTTTCAAGGTCAAAATAGCCCCGAAGCGCGCATACCTCCATTTCAATGATTTTTCGTGTGCTACAGCACACAATTTTTTGGGTGATCCGGATCCCAATGTCAAAAGTGCCAAACAATTTTGTGGACGTCGGTCAAGACCTTGGCTATGCATACGGTTGGCCCTCACGGCCATTCCAACCCAATTTCAACGTCAAAATAGCCCCGAAGTGCGCATACCCCCATTTCGACGATTTTTCGTGTGCTATAGCACACCATTTTTTGGGTGATCCGGATCCCGACGTCAAAAGTGCCAAACAAATTTATGGACGTCTGTCAAGACGTTAGCTATGCATCCGGTTGGCCCTGACAGCCATTCCAACCCATTTTCAAGGTCAAAATAGCCCCGAATCGCGTATATCCCCATTTCGATGATTTTTCGTGTGCTATAGCACACTATTTTTTGGGTGATCCGGATCCCGACGTCAAAAGTGCCAAAATTTTTTATGGACGTCCGTCAAGACCTTGGATATGCATCCGGTTGGCCCTCACGGCCATTCCGACCCATTTTCAAGGTCAAAATAGCCCCGAAGCGCGCATACGCCCATTTCGATGATTTTTCATGTGCTATAGCACACCATTTTTTGGGTGATCCGGATCCCGACGTCAAAAGTGCAAAATGTTTTTGTGGACGTCCGTCAAGACGTTGGCTATGCATCCGGTTGGCCCTCACAGCCATTCCGACCCATTTTCAAGGTCAAAATAGCCCCAAAGCGCACATACCCCCATTTCGATGATTTTTCGTGTGCTATAGCACACTATTTTTTGGGTGATCCGGATCCCGACGTCAAAAGTGCCAAATAATTTTGTGGACGTCCGTCAAGGACTTGGCTATGCATCCGGTTGGCCCTCACGTCCATTCCGACCCATTTTCAAGGTCAAAATAGCCCCGAAGCGCGTATACCCTCATTTCTACGATTTTTCGTGTGCATAGCACCCCATTTTTTGGGTGATCCGGATCCCGACGTTAAAAGTGCCAAAAAATTTTGTGGACGTTGGTCAAGACCTTGTCTATGCATCCGGTTGGCCCTCATGGCCATTCCGACCCATTTTTAATGTCAAAATAGCCCCAAAGCGCACATACCCCCATTTCGACGATTTTGCGTGTGCTATAGCACACCATTTTTTGAGTGGTCCGGATCACGACGTCAAAAGTACCAAAAATTTTTGTGGACATCCGTCAAGACATTGTCTATGCATTCGGTTGGCCCTCACGGCCATTCCGACCCATTTTCAAGGTCAAAATAGCCCCAAAGTGCGCATACCCCTATTTCGACGATTTTTCGTGTGCTATAGCTCACTATTTTTTGGGTGATCCGGATCCCGATGTCAAAATTGCCAAAAGTTTTTGTGGACGTCCGTCAAGACCTTGGCTATGCATCCGGTTGGCCCTCATGGCCATTCCGACCCATTTTCAAGTTCAAAATAGCCCCGAAGTGCGCATACCCCATTTCGACGATTTTTCGTGTGCTATAGCACACCATTTTTTGGGTGATCCGGATCCCGACGTCAAAAGTGCCAAATTTTTTTGTGGACGTCCGTCAAGACCTTGGCTATGCATCCGGTTAGCCCTCACGTCCAATCCGACCCATTTTCAAGGTCAAAATAGCCTCGAAGCGCGCATACCCCCATTTTGATGATTTTTCGTCTGCTATAAAACACCATCTTTTGGGTGATCCGGATCCCGAAGTTAAAAGTGCCAAAAATTTTTGTGGACGTCCGTGAAGGTCTTGGCTATGCATCCGGTTGGCCCTCACAGCCATTCCGACCCATTTTCAAGGTCAAAATACCCCCAAAGCAAACATATCCCCATTTCAATGATTTTTCGTGTGCTATAGCGCACTATTTTTTGAGTGATCCGGATCCCGACGTCAAAAGTGCAAAAAGTTTTTGTGGACGTCCGTCAAGACCTTTGCTATGCATCCGGTTGTCCCTCACGACCATTCCGACCCATTTTCGAGGTCAAAATAGCCCCGAAGCGTGCATACCCCCATTTCAACGATTTTTTGTGTGCTATAGCACATCATTCTTTGGGTGATTCGGATCCCGACGTCAAAAGTGCCAAATTTTTTTGTGGACGTCTGTCAAGACCTTGGCTATGCATTCAGTTGGCCCTCACGGCCATTCTGACCCATTTTCAAGGTCAAAATAGCCCCGAAGCGCGCATACCCCCATTTCGACAATTTTTCGTGTGCTATAGCACACTATTGATTGGGTGATCCGGATCCTGACGTCAAAAGTGCCAAAATTTTTGTTGGACGTCTGCAAAGACATTGGCTATGCATCCGATTGGCCCTCACGGCCATTCCAGCCCATTTTTTAGGTTAAAATAGCCCCGAAGCGTGCATACCCCTATTTCGACGATTTTTCGTGTGCTATAGCACACCATTTTTTGGGTGATCCGGATCCCGACGTCAAAAGTGCCAAAGTTTTTTGTGAATGTCCGTCAAGACCTTGGCTATGCATTTGGTTGGCCTTCACAGCCATTCTGTCCCATTTTCAAGGTCAAAATTGCCCCGAAGCGCGCATACCCCCATTTCGACGATTTTTTGTGTGCTACAGCACACCATTTTTTGGATGATCCGGATCCCGACGTCAAAAGTTCCAAAAAATTTGTGGACGTCCGTCAAGACCTTGGCTATGCATACGGTTGGCCCTCACGGACATTCCGACCCATTTTCAAGGTCAAAATAGCCCCGAAGCGTGCATACCCCCATTTCAACGATTTTTCGTGTGCTATAGCACACTATTTTTTGGGTGATCCGGAACCCGACGTCAAAAGTGCCAAACAATTTTGTGGACGTCCTTCAAAACCTTGGCTATGCATCCGGTTGGCCCTCACGGACATTTCGACCCATTTTCAAGGTCAAAATAGCCCCGAAGCGTGCATACCCCCATTTCGACGATTTTTCGTGTGCTATAACACATCATTTTTTGGGTGTTTTTGATCCCGACGTCAAAGTGCCAAAACTTTTTGTGGACGTCCCTCAAGAACTTGGATATGCATCCGGTTGTCCCTCACGACCATTCTTACCCATTTTCAAGGTCAAAATAGCCCCGAAGCGCTCATACCCCCATTTCGACGATTTTTCGTGTGTTATAGCACACCATTTTTTGGGTGATCCGGATCCTGACGTCAAAAGTGTCAAAAGTTTTTGTGGACGTCCGTTAAGACCTTGGCTATGCATCCGGTTGGCCCTCACGGCTATTCCGACCCATTTTCAAGGTCAAAATAGCCCCAAAGCGCGCATACCCCCATTTCGACGATTTTTTGGGTTCTATAGCACACCATTTTTTGGATGATCCGGATCCCGACGTCAAAAGTGTCAAACAATTTTGTGGACGTCCGTCAAGACCTTGGCTATGCATCTGGTTGGACCTCACGGCCATTCCGACCCATTTTCAAGGTCAAAATAGCCCCGAAGCACGCATAGCCCCATTTCGACGATTTTTCGTGTGCTATAGCACACCATTTTTTGGGTGATCCGGATCCCGACGTCAAAAGTGCCAAAAAATTTTGTGGACGTCCGTCAAGACCTTGGCTATGCATCCAGTTGGCCGTCACGGCCATTACAACCCATTTTCAAGGTCAAAATAGCCCCGAAGCGCGCATACCCCCATTTCGACGATTTTTTGAGTGCTATAGCACACCATTTTTTTGGTGATCCGGATTCCGATGTCAAAAGTGCCAAAAAAAATTTTGGACGTCCGTCAAGACCTTGGCTATGCATCCGGTTGTCCCTCATGACCATTCCGACCCATTTTCAAGGTCAAAATAGCTCCGAAGCGCGCATACCCCCTTTTCGACGATTTTTTGTATGTTATAGCACACCATTTTTTGGTTGAACCGGATCCCGACTTCAAAAGTATCAAAATTTTTGTTGGACATCCGTAAAGACATTGTCTATGCATACGGTTGGCCCTCACGGTCATTCCGACCCATTTTTAAGGTCAAAATAGCCCCGAAGCGCGTATACCCCCATTTCGACGATTTTTCGTGTGCTATAGCACACCATTTTTTGGGTGATCTGGATCCCGACGTCAAAAGTGTCAAAAAATTTTGTGGACATCCGTCAAGACGTTGGCTATGCATTAAGTTCGCCCTCACGGCCATTCTGACCCATTTTGAAGGTCAAAATAGCCCCAAAGCGCGCATACCCCCATTTCGACGATTTTTTGTGTGCTATAGCACACTATTTTTTGGGTGATCCGGATCCCGACGTCAAAAGTGCCAAAACTTTTTGTGGACGTCCGTCAAGACCTTGGCTATGCATCCGGTTGGCCCTCACGGCCATTCCGACCCATTTTCAAGGTCAAAATAGCCCCGAAGCGCGCATACCCCCATTTCGACGATTTTTTGTGTGCTATAGCACACCATTTTTTGGGTGATCCGGATCCCAACGTTAAAAGTGCCAAAATTTTTTGTGGACATCCGTCAAGACCTTGGCTATGCATCTTTTTGGACCTCACGACCATTCCGACCCATTTTCAATGTCAAAATAGCCCCAAAGCACGCATACCCCCATTTCAATGATTTTTTGTGTGCTATAGCACACCATTTTTTGGGTGATCCGGATCCCGACGTCAAAAGTGCTAAAAAAATTTGTGGACGTCCGTAAAGACCTTGTCTATGCATCCGGTTGGCCCTCACAACCATTCCGACCCATTTTCAAGATCAAAATAGCCCCAAAGCGCGCATAGCCCCATTTCGACGATTTTTCGTGTGCTATAGCACACTATTTTTAGGGTGATCCGGATTCCGACGTCAAAAGTGCCAAAACTTTTTGTGGACGTCCGTCAAGACCTTTTCTATGCATCCGGTTGGTCTTCACGGCCATTTCGACCCAATTTCAAGGTCAAAATAGCCCCGAAGCGCGCATACCCCCATTTCGATGATTTTTCGTGTGCTATAGCACACCATTTTTTGGGTGATCCGGATCCCGACGTCAAAAGTGCCAAAAATTTTTTGGACGTCCGTCAAGACCTTGGCTATGCATCCAGTTGGCCGTCACGGTCATTTCAACCCATTTTCAAGGTCAAAATAGCCCCGAAGCGCGTATACCCCCATTTCGATGATTTTTTGTGTGCTATAGCACAACATTTTTTTGGTGATCCGGATTCCAACGTCAAAAGTGCCAAAAATTTTTGTGGACGATCGTCAAGACCTTGGATATGCATCCGGTTGGACCTCACGGCCATTCCGACCCATTTTCAAGGTCAAAATAGCCCCGAAGCGCGCATACCCCCATTTCGACGATTTTTCGTGTGCTATAGCACGCCATTTTTGGGGTGATCCGGATCCCGACGTCAAAAGTACCAAAATTTTTTGTGGACGTCCGTCAAGACCTTGGCTATGCATCTTGTTGGACCTCACGACCATTCCGACCCATTTTCAATGTCGATATATCCCCGAAGCACGCATACCCCCATTTCAACGATTTTTCGTGTGCTATAGCACACCATTTTTTGGTTGATCCGGATCCCGACGTTAAAAGTGCTAAACAATTTTGTGGACGTTCGTCAAGACCTTGTCTATGCATACGGTTTGCCCTCACGGCCATTCCGACCCATTTTCAAGGTCAAAATAGCCGCAATGCGCGCATACCCCCATTTCAACGATTTTTCGTGTGCTATAGCACACCATTTTTTGGGTGATCCGGATCCCGACGTCAAAAGTGCTAAACAAAATTGTGGACGTCCGTCAAGACCTTGTCTATGCATCCGATTGGCCTTCACGGCCATTCCGACCCATTTTCAAGGTCAAAATAGCCCCAAAGCGCGCATACCCCCATTTCGATGATTTTTCGTGTGCTATAGCACACTATTTTTAGGGTGATCCGGATTCCGACGTCAAAAGTGCCAAAACTTTTTATGGACGTCCGTCAAGACCTTGGCTATGCATCCGGTTGGTCCTCACGGCCATTCCGAACCAATTTCAAGGTCAAAATAGCCCCGCAGCGCGCATACCCCTATTTTGATGATTTTTCGTCTGCTATATCACACCATTTTTTGGGTGATCCGGATCCCGACGTCAAAATTGCCAAAAAATTTTGTGGATGTCCGTCAAGACCTTGGCTATGCATCCAGTTGGCCGTCACGGCAATTTCAACCCATTTTCAAGGTCAAAATAGCCCCGAAGCGCGCATACCCCCATTTCGATGATTTTTTGTGTGCTATAGCACACCATTTTTTGGGTGATCCGAATCCCAACGTCAAAAGTGCGAAAATTTTTTGTGTACGTCCATCAAGACCTTGGCTATGCATCCGGTTGGCCCTCACGGCCATTCCGACCCATTTTCAAGGTCAAAATAGCCCCGAAGCGCGCATACCCCCATTTCGACGATTGTTTGTGTGCTATAGCACACCATTTTTTAGGTGATCCGGATCCCGATGTCAAAAGTGCCAAAAATTTGTGTGGACGTCCGTCAAGACCTTGGCTATGCATCCGGTTGGCCCTCACGGCCATTCTGACCCATTTTCAAGGTCAAAATAGCCTCGAAGAGCGCATACCTTCATTTAGACGATTTTTCGTGTGCTATAGCACGCCATTTTTGGGTGATCCAGATCCCGACGTCAAAAGTGCCAAAGTTTTTTGTGGACGTCCGTCAAGACCTTCGCTATGCATCTGGTTGGCCCTCACGGCCATTCCGACCCATTTTCAAGGTCAAAATAGCCCCGAAGTGCGCATACCCCTATTTCGACGATTTTTCGTGTGCTATAGCTCACTATTTTTTGGGTGATCCGGATCCCGATGTCAAAAGTGCCAAAAGTTTTTGTGGACGTCCGTCAAGACCTTGGCTATGCATCCAGTTGGCCCTCATGGCCATTCCGACCCATTTTCAAGGTCAAAATAGCCCCGAAGTGCTTATACCCCATTTCGACGATTTTTCGTGTGCTATAGCACACCATTTTTTGGGTGATCCGGATCCCGACGTCAAAAGTGCCAAATTTTTTTGTGGACGTCCGTCAAGACCTTGGCTATGCATCCGGTTGTCCCTCACGTCCAATACGACCCATTTTCAAGGTCAAAATAGCCTCGAAGCGCGCATACCCCCATTTCGACGATTTTTCGTCTGCTATAAAACACCATCTTTTGGGTGATCCGGATTCCGAAGTCAAAAGTGCCAAAAATTTTTGTGGACGTCCGTGAAGGTGTTGGCTATGCATCCGGTTGGCCCTCACGGCCATTCCGACCCATTTTCAAGGTCAAAATACCCCCAAAGCGCGCATACCCCCATTTCGATGATTTTTCGTGAGCTATAGCGCACTATTTTTTGAGTGATCCGGATCCCGACGTCAAAAGTGCGAAAAGTTTTTGTGGACGTCCGTCAAGACCTTTGCTATGCATCTGGTTGTCCCTCACGACCATTCCGACCCATTTTCAAGGTCAAAATAGCCCCGAAGCGTGCATACCCCCATTTCAACGATTTTTTGTGTGCTATAGCACATCATTCTGTGGGTGATTCGGATCCCGATGTCAAAAGTGCCAATTTTTTTTGTGGACGTCCGTCAAGACCTTGGCTATGCATTCAGTTGGCCCTCACGGCCATTCTGACCCATTTTCAAGGTCAAAATAGCCTCGAAGCGCGCATACCCCCATTTCGACAATTTTTTGTGTGCTATAGCACACTATTGATTGGGTGATCCGGATCCCGACGTCAAAAGTGCCAAAATTTTTGTTGGACGTTCGTAAAGACATTGGCTATGCATACGATTGGCCCTCACGGCCATTCCAGCCCATTTTCAAGGTTAAAATAGCCCCGAAGCGTGCATACCCCTATTTCGACGATTTTTCGTGTGCTATAGCACACCATTTTTTGGGTGATCCGGATCCGGACGTCAAAAGTGCCAAAGTTTTTTGTGGACGTCCGTCAAGACCTTGGCTATGCATCCGGTTGGCCCTCACGTCCAATACGACCCATTTTCAAGGTCAAAATAGCCTCGAAGCGCGCATACCCCCATTTCAACTATTTTTCGTCTTCTATAAAACACCATCTTTTGGGTGATCCGGATTCCGAAGTCAAAAGTGCCAAAAATTTTTGTGGACATCCGTGAAGGTCTTGGCTATGCATCCGGTTGGCCCTCACGGCCATTCCGACCCATTTTCAAGGTCAAAATACCCCCAAAGCGTGCATACCCCCATTTCGATGATTTTTCGTGAGCTATAGCGCACTATTTTTTTAGTGATCCGGATCCCGACGTCAAAAGTACGAAAAGTTTTTGTGGACGTCCGTCAAGACCTTTGCTATGCATCTGGTTGTCCCTCACGACCATTCCGACCCATTTTTAAGGTCAAAATAGCCCCGAAGCGTGCATACCCCCATTTCAACGATTTTTTGTGTGCTATAGCACATCATTCTTTGTGTGATTCGGATCCCGATGTCAAAAGTGCCAAATGTTTTTGTGGACGTCCGTCAAGACCTTGGCTATGCATTCAGTTGGCCCTCACGGCCATTCTGACCCATTTTCAAGGTCAAAATAGCCTCGAAGCGCGCATACCCCCATTTCGACAATTTTTCGTGTGCTATAGCACACTATTGATTGGGTGATCCGGATCCCGACGTCAAAAGTGCCAAAATTTTTGTTGGACGTCCGTAAAGACATTGGCTATGCATCCGATTGGCCCTCACGGCCATTCCAGCCCATTTTCAAGGTTAAAATAGCCCCGAAGCGTGCATACCCCTATTTCGACGATTTTTCGTGTGCTAAAGCACACCATTTTTTGGGTGATCCGGATCCCGACGTCAAAAGTGCCAAAGTTTTTTGTGGACGTCCATCAAGACCTTGGCTATGCATCTGGTTGGCCTTCACAGCCATTCTGTCCCATTTTCAAGGTCAAAATAGCCCCGAAGCGCGCATACCCCCATTTCGACGATTTTTTATGTGCTATAGCACACCATTTTTTGGATGATCCGGATCCCGACGTCAAAAGTTCCAAACAATTTTGTGGACGTCCTTCAAAACCTTGGCTATGCATCCGGTTGGCCCTCACGGACATTTCGACCCATTTTCAAGGTCAAAATAGCCCCGAAGCGTGCATACCCCCATTTCGACGATTTTTCGTGTGCTATAACACATCATTTTTTGGGTGTTTTTGATCCCGACGTCAAAGTGCCAAAACTTTTTGTGGACGTCCCTCAAGAACTTGGATATGCATCCGGTTGTCCCTCACGACCATTCTGACCCATTTTCAAGGTCAAAATAGCCCCGAAGCGCTCATACCCCAATTTCGACGATTTTTCGTGTGTTATAGCACACCATTTTTTGGGTGATCCGGATCCTGACGTCAAAAGTGTCAAAAGTTTTTGTGGACGTCCGTTAAGACCTTGGCTATGCATCCGGTTGGCCCTCACGGCTATTCCGACCCATTTTCAAGGTCAAAATAGCCCCAAAGCGCGCATACCCCCATTTCGATGATTTTTTGGGTGCTATAGCACACCATTTTTTGGATGATCCGGATCCCGACGTCAAAAGTGTCAAACAATTTTGTGGACGTCCGTCAAGACCTTGGCTATGCATCTGGTTGGACCTCACGGCCATTCCGACCCATTTTCAAGGTCAAAATAGCCCCGAAGCACGCATAGCCCCATTTCAACGATTTTTCGTCTGCTATAGCACACCATTTTTTGGGTAATCCATATCTCGACGTCAAAAGTGCTAAAATATTTTGTGGACGTCCGTCAAGGTCTTGGCTATGTATCCGGTTGGCCCTCACGGCCATTCCGACCCATTTTCAAGGTCAAAATACCCCCAAAGAGCGGATACCCCCATTTCGATGATTTTTCGTGTGCTATAGCACACTATTTTTTGAGTGATACGGATCCCGACGTCAAAAGTGCGAAAAGTTTTTGTGGACGTCCGTCAAGATCTATGCTATGCATCCGGTTGTCCCTGACGACCATTCCGACCCATTTTCAAGGTCAAAATAGCCCCGAAGCGTGCATACCCCCATTTCAACAATTTTTTGTGTGCTATAGCACATCATTCTTTGGGTGATTCGGATCCCGACGTCAAAAGTGCCAAATTTTTTTGTGGACGTCCGTCAAGACCTTGGCTATGCATTCAGTTGGCAGTCACGGCCATTCTGACCCATTTTCAAGGTCAAAATAGCCCCGAAGCGCGCATACCCCCATTTCAACAATTTTTCGTGTGCTATAGCACACTATTTTTTGGGTGATCCGGATCCCGACGTCAAAAGTGCCAAAGGTTTTTGTGGACGTCCGTCAAGACCTTGGCTATGCATCTGATTGGCCCTCATGGCCATTCCGACCCATTTTCAAGGTCAAAATAGCCCCGAAGTGCGCATACCCCATTTCGACGATTTTTCGTGTGCTATAGCACACCATTTTTTGGGTGATCCGGATCCCGACGTCAAAAGTGCTAAAAAATTTTGTGGACGTCTGTCAACACCTTGGCTATACATCCGGTTGGCCCTCACGTCCAATCCGACCCATTTTCAAGGTCAAAATAGCCTCGAAGCGCGCATACCCCCATTTCGACGATTCTTCGTCTGCTATAAAACACCATCTTTTGGGTTATCCGGATCCCGAAGTCAAAAGTGCCAAAAATTTTTGTGGACGTCCGTGAAGGTCTTGGCTATGCATCCGGTTGTCCCTCACGGCCATTCCGACCCATTTTCAAGGTCAAAATACCCCCAAAGCGCGCATACCCCCATTTCGATGAGTTTTCGTGTGCTATAGCGCACTATTTTTTGAGTGATCCGGATCCTGACGTCAAAAGTGCGAAACATTTTTGTGGACGTCCGTCAAGACCTTTGCTATGCATCCGGTTGTCCCTCACAACCATTCCGACCCATTTTCAAGGTCAAAATAGCCCCGAAGCGTGCATACCCCGATTTCAATGATTTTTTGTGTGCTATAGCACATCATTCTTTGGGTGATTTGGATCCCGATGTCAAAAGTGCCAAAAATTTTTGTGGACGTCCGTCAAGACCTTGGCTATGCATTCAGTTGGCCCTCATGGCCATTCTGACCCATTTTCAAGGTCAAAATAGCCCCGAAGCGCGCATACCCTCATTTCGACAATTTTTTGTGTGCTATAGCACACTATTGATTGGGTGATCCGGATCCCGACGTCAAAAGTGCCAAAATATTTGTTGGACGTCCGTAAAGACATTGGCTATGCATCCGATTGGCCCTCACGGCCATTCCAGCCCATTTTCAAGGTTAAATTAGCCCCGAAGCGTGCATACCCCTATTTCGATGATTTTTTGTGTGCTATAGCACACCATTTTTTGGGTGATCCGGATCCCGATGTCAAAAGTACCAAAATATTTTTTGGACAACCATCAAGACTTTGGCTATGCATTCGGTTGGCCGTCACGGCCATTCCGACCCATTTTCAAGGTCAAAATAACCCTGAAGTGCATATACCCCCATTTCGATGATTTTTCCTGTGCTATAGCACACTATTTTTTGGGTGATCCGGATCCCGACGTCAAAAGTGCCAAAATTTTTGTTGGACATCCGTAAAGACATTGTCTATGCATCCGATTGGCCCTCACGGCCATTTCGACCCATTTTCAAGGTCAAAATAGCCCCGAAGCGTGCATACCCCCATTTCGACGATTTTTCGTGTGCTATAACACATCATTTTTTGGGTGTTCCTGATCCCGATGTCAAAAGTGCCAAAGTTTTTTGTGGACGTCCGTCAAGACCTTGGCTATGCATCCGGTTGGCCCTCACGTCCAATACGACCCATTTTCAAGGTCAAAATAGCCTCGAAGCGCGCATACACCCATTTCAACTATTTTTCGTCTTCTATAAAACACCATCTTTTGGGTGATCCGGATTCCGAAGTCAAAAGTACCAAAATTTTTTGTGGACGTCCGTGAAGGTCTTGGCTATGCATCCGGTTGGCCCTCACGGCTATTCCGACCCATTTTCAAGGTCAAAATACCCCCAAAGCGCGCATACCCCCATTTCGATAATTTTTCGTGAGCTATAGCGCACTATTTTTTTAGTGATCCGGATCCCGATGTCAAAAGTGCGAAAAGTTTTTGTGGACGTCCGTCAAGACCTTTGCTATGCATCTGGTTGTCCCTCACGACCATTCCGACCAATTTTCAAGGTCAAAATAGCCCCGAAGCGTGCATACCCCCATTTCAACGATTTTTTGTGTGCTATAGCACATCATTCTTTGGGTGATTCGGATCCCGATGTCAAAAGTGCCAAATGTTTTTGTGGACGTCCGTCAAGACCTTGGCTATGCATTCAGTTGGCCCTCACGGCCATTCTGACCCATTTTCAAGGTCAAAATAGCCTCGAAGCGCGCATACCCCCATTTCGACAATTTTTCGTGTGCTATAGCACACTATTGATTGGGTGATCCGGATCCCGACGTCAAAAGTGCCAAAATTTTTGTTGGACGTCCGTAAAGACATTGGCTATGCATCCGATTGGCCCTCACGGCCATTCCAGCCCATTTTCAAGGTTAAAATAGCCCCGAAGCGTGCATACCCATATTTCGACGATTTTTCGTGTGCTAAAGTACACCATTTTTTGGGTGATCCGGATCCCGACGTCAAAAGTGCCAAAGTTTTTTGTGGACGTCCATCAAGACCTTGGCTATGCATCTGGTTGGCCTTCACAGCCATTCTGTCCCATTTTCAAGGTCAAAATAGCCCCGAAGCGCGCATACCCCCATTTCGATGATTTTTCCTGTGCTATAGCACACTATTTTTTGGGTGATCCGGATCCCGACGTCAAAAGTGCCAAAATTTTTGTTGGACGTCCGTAAAGACATTGTCTATGCATCCGGTTGGCCCTCACGGACATTTCGACCCATTTTCAAGGTCAAAATAGCCCCGAACCGTGCATACCCCCATTTCAACGATTTTTCGTGTGCTATAACACATCATTTTTTGGGTGTTCCTGATCCCGACGTCAAAAGTGCCAAAGATTTTTGTGGACGTCCCTCAAGAACTTGGCTATGCATCCGGTTGTCCCTCACGACCATTCTGACCCATTTTCAAGGTCAAAATAGCCCCGAAGCACGCATACCCCTATTTCGACGATTTTTCGTGTGCTATAGCACACCATTTTTTGGGTTATCCGTATCCCGACGTCAAAAGTGCTAAAAAATTTTGTGGACGTTCGTCAAGGCCTTGGCTATGCATCCGGTTGGCCCTCACTGCCATTCCAATCCATTTTCAAGGTCAAAATACCCCCAAAGCGCGCATACCCCCATTTCGATGATTTTTCGTGTGCTATAGCACACTATTTTTTGAGTGATCCGGATCCCGACGTCAAAAGTGTGAAATGTTTTTGTGGACGTCCGTCAAGACCTTTGCTATGCATCCGGTTGTCCCTGACGACCATTCCGACCCATTTTCAAGGTCAAAATAGCCCCGAAGCGTGCATACCCCCATTTCAACGATTTTTTGTGTGCTATAGCACATCATTCTTTGGGTGATTCGGATCCCGACGTCAAAAGTGCCAAATATTTTTGTGGACGTCCGTCAAGACCTTGGCTATGCATTTAGTTGGCCCTCACGGCCATTCTGACCCATTTTCAAGGTCAAAATAGCCCCGAAGCGCGCATACCCCCATTTCAACAATTTTTCGTGTGCTATAGCACACTATTGTTTGGGTGATCCGGATCCCGACATCAAAAGTGCAAAAAGTTTTGTTGGACGTCCGTAAAGACATTGGCTATGCATCTGATTGGCCCTCACGGCCATTCCAGCCCATTTTCAAGGTCAAAATAGCCCCGAAGCGTGCATACCCCTATTTCGACGATTTTTCGTGTGCTATAGCACACCATTTTTTGGGTGATCCGGATCCCGACGTCAAAAGTGCCAAACATTTTTGTGCACGTCCGTCAAGACCTTGGCTATGCATCTGGTTGGCCTTCACAGCCATTCTGTCCCATTTTCAAGGTCAAAATAGCCCCGAAGCACGCATACCCCCATTTCGACGATTTTTCGTGTGCTATAGCACACCATTTTTTGGTTGATCCGGATCCCGATGTCATAAGTGCCAAATATTTTTGTGGACGTCCGTCAAGACCTTGGCTATGCATCCGGTTGGTCCTCACGGCCATTCCGACCCAATTTCAAGGTCAAAATAGCCCCGAAGCGCGCATACCCCATTTCGACGATTTTTCGTGTGCTATAGCACACCATTTTTTGGGTGATCCGGATCCCGATGTCAAAAGTGCCAAACAATTTTGTGGACATCCGTCAAGACCTTGTCTATGCATCCAGTTGGCCGTCACGGCCATTTCAACCCATTTTCAAGGTCAAAATTGCCCCGAAGCGCGCATACCCCCATTTCGACGATTTTTTGTGTGCTATAGCACACCATTTTTTTGGTGATCCGGATTCCGACGTCAAAAGTGCCAAACAATTTTTTGGACGACCGTCAAGACCTTGGATATGCATCCGGTTGGACCTCACGGCCATTCCGACCCATTTTCAAGGTCAAAATAGCCGCGAAGCGCGCATACCCCCATTTCGAAGATTTTTTGTGTGCTATAGCACACCATTTTTTGGGTGATCCGGATCCCGACGTCAAAAGTACCAAAATATTTTTTGGACAACCATCAAGACTTTGGCTATGCATTCGGTTGGCCGTCACGGCCATTCCGACCCATTTTCAAGGTCAAAATAACCCTGAAGCGCATATACCCCCATTTCGATGATTTTTCCTGTGCTATAGCACACTATTTTTTGGGTGATCCGGATCCCAACGTCAAAAGTGCCAAAATTTTTGTTGGACGTCCGTAAAGACATTGTCTATGCATCCGGTTGGCCCTCACGGCCATTCCGGCCCATTTTCAAGGTCAAAATAGCCCCGAAGCGCGCATACCTCCATTTCGACGATTTTTCGTGTGCTATAGCACATCATTTTTTGGGTGATCCGGATCCGGACGTCAAAAGTGCCAAAAATTTTTGTGGACGTCCGTCAAGACCTTGGCTATGCATCCGGTTGTCCCTCACGACCATTCCGACCCATTTTTAAGGTCAAAATAGCTCCGAAGCGCGCATACCCCCATTTCGACGATTTTTTGTATGTTATAGCACACCATTTTTTGGGTGATCCGGACCCCGACTTCAAAAGTATCAATATTTTTGTTGAACGTCCGTAAAGACATTGTCTATGCATCCGTTTGGCCCTCACGGTCATTCTGACCCATTTTCAAGGTCAAAATAGCCCCGAAGCGCGCATACCCCCATTTTGACGATTTTTCGTGTGCTATAGCACACCATTTTTTGGGTGATCTGGATCCCGACGTCAAAAGTGTCAAAAAATTTTGCGCGCATACCCCCATTTCGACGATTTTTTGTGTGCTATAGCACACCATTTTTTGGGTGATCCGGATCCCGATGTCAAAAGTGCCAAAACTTTTTGTGGACGTCCGTCAAGACCTTGGCTATGCATCCGGTTGGCCCTCACGGCCATTCAGACCCATTTTAAGGTCAAAATAGCCTCGAAGCGCGCATACCCCCATTTCGACGATTTTTTGTGTGCTATAGCACACCATTTTTTGGGTGATCCGGATCTCGACGTTAAAAGTGCCAAAATTTTTTGTGGACGTCCGTCAAGACCTTGGCTATGCATCTTGTTGGACCTCACGACCATTCCGACCCATTTTCAATGTCAAAATAGCCCCGAAGCACGCATACCCCCATTTCAACGATTTTTCGTGTGCTATAGCACACCATTTTTTGGGTGATCCGGATCCCGACGTCAAAAGTGCTAAACAATTTTGTGGACGTCCGTCAAGACCTTGTCTATGCATCCGGTTGGCCCTCACGGCCATTCCGACCCATTTTCAAGGTCAAAATAGCCCCAAGGCGCGCATACCCCCATTTCAACGATTTTTCGTGTGCTATAGCACACCATTTTTTGGGTGATCCGGATCCCGACATCAAAAGTGCTAAAAAAAATTTGTGGACGTCCGTCAAGACCTTGTCTATGCATCCGGTTGGTCCTCACGGCCATTCCGACCCATTTTCAAGGTCAAAATAGCCCCAAAGCGCGCATACCCCCATTTCGACGATTTTTCGTGTGCTATAGCACACTATTTTTAGGGTGATCCGGATTCCGACGTCAAAAGTGCCAAAACTTTTTGTGGACGTCCGTCAAGACCTTGGCTATGCATCCGGTTGGTCCTCACGGCCATTCCGACCCAATTTCAAGGTCAAAATAACCCCGAAGCGCGCATACCCCCATTTCGATGATTTTTTGTGTGCTATAGCACACCATTTTTTGGGTGATCCGGATCCCGACGTCAAAATTGCCAAACAATTTTGTGGATGTCCGTCAAGACCTTGGCTATGCATCCAGTTCGCCGTCACGGCCATTTCAACCCATTTTCAAGGTCAAAATAGCCCCGAAGCGCGCATACCCCCATTTCAACAATTTTTCGTGTGCTATAGCACACTATTGTTTTGGGTGATCCGGATCCTGACGTCAAAAGTACCAAATATTTTTTTGGACATCTGTCAAGACCTTGGCTATGCATCCGGTTGGCCGTCACGGCCATTCCGACCCATTTTAAAGGTCAAAATAGCCCTGAAACGCATATACCCCCATTTCGACGATTTTTCCTATGCTATAGCACACCATTTTTTTGGTGATCCGGATTCCAACGTCAAAAGTGCCAAAAAATTTTGTGGACGACCGTTAAGACCTTGGCTATGCATCCGGTTGGACCTCACGGCCATTCCGACCCATTTTTAAGGTCAAAATAGCTCCGAAGCGCGCATACCCCCATTTCGACAATTTTTCGTGTGCTATAGCACACCATTTTTGGGGTGATCCAGACGTCAAAAGTACCAAATATTTTTTTGGACATCCGTCAAGACCTTGGCTATGCATCCGGTTGGCCGTCACGGCCAAACCGACCCATTTTCAAGGTCAAAATAGCCCTGAATCGCACATACCCCCATTTCGACGATTTTTTGTGTGCTACAGCACACCATTTTTTGGGTGATCCGGATCCCGACATCAAAAGTGCAAAACGTTTTTGTGGATGTCTGTCAAGACCTTGGCTATGCATCTTTTGGACCTCACGGCCATTCCGACCCATTTTCAAGGTCAAAATAGCCCCGAAGCACGCATACCCCCATTTCAACGATTTTTTGTGTGCTATAGCACACCATTTTTTGGGTAATCCGGATCCCGACGTCAAAAGTGCTAAACAATTTTGTGGACGTCCGTCAAGACCTTGTCTATGCATCCGGTTGGCCCTCACGACCATTCTGACCCATTTTCAAGGTCAAAATAGCCCCAAAGCGCGCATACCCCCATTTCAACAATTTTTGTGAGCTATAGCACACCATTTTTTGGGTGATCCGGATCCCGATGTCAAAAGTGCTAAAAACATTTGTGGACGTCCGTCAAGACCTTGTCTATGCATCCGGTTGGCCCTCACGGCCATTGCGACCCATTTTCAAGGTCAAAATAGCCCCGAAGCGCGCATACCCCCATTTCGACGATTTTTCGTATGCTATAGCACACCATTTTTTGGGTGATCTGGATCCCGACGTCAAAAGTGTCAACAAATTTTGTGGACATATGTCAAGACCTTGGCTATGCATTAAGTTGGCCCTCACGGCCATTCCGACCCATTTTCAAGGTCAAAATAGCCCCGAAGCGCGCATACCCCCATTTCGACGATTTTTTGGGTGCTATAGCACACCATTTTTGGGTGATCCGGATCCCGACTTCAAAAGTGCCAAATATTTTTGTGGACGTCCGTCAAGACCTTGGCTATGCATTAAGTTGGCCCTCACGGCCATTCCGACCCATTTTCAAGGTCAAAATAGCCCCGAAGCATGCATACCCCCATTTCGACGATTTTTTGTGTGCTATAGCACACCATTTTTTGGGTGATCCGGATCCCGACGTCAAAAGTGCCAAATATTTTTGTGGACGTCCGTCAAGACCTTGGCTATGCATCCGGTTGGCCCTCACGGTCATTCTGACCCATTTTCAAGGTCAAAATAGCCCCGAAACGCGAATACCCCCATTTCGACGATTGTTTGTGTGCTATAGCACACTATTTTTTGGGTGATCCGGATCCCGATGTCAAAAGTGCCAAAAATTTTTGTGGACGTCCGTCAAGACCTTGGCTATGCATCTTGTTGGACCTCACGGCCATTCCGACCCATTTTCAAGGTCAAAATAGCCCCGAAGCACGCATACCCCCATTTCAACGATTTTTCGTGTGCTATAGCACACCATTTTTTGGGTGATCCGGATCCCGATGTCAAAAGTGCTAAAAAAATTTGTGGACGTCCGTAAAGACCTTGTCTATGCATCCGGTTGGCCCTCACGGCCATTCCGACCCATTTTCAAGGTCAAAATTGCCCCAAAGCGCGCATACCCCCATTTCGATGATTTTTCGTGTGCTATAGCACACTATTTTTTAGGGTGATCCGGATTCCGACGTCAAAAGTGCCAAAACTTTTTGTGGACGTCCATCAAGACCTTGGATATGCATCCGGTTGGTCCTGACGGCCATTCCGACCCAATTTCAAGGTCAAAATAGCCCCGAAGCGCGCATACCCCCATTTCTACGATTTTTCGTGTGCTATAGCACACCATTTTTTGGGTTATCCAGATCCCAATGTCAAAAGTGCCAAAAAAATTTGTGGACGTCCGTCAAGACCTTGGCTATGCATCCAGTTGGCCGTCACGGTCATTTCAACCCATTTTCAAGGTCAAAATAGCCCCGAAGCGCGCATACCCCCATTTTGACGATTGTTTGTGTGCTATAGCACACCATTTTTTTGGTGATCCGGATTCCAACGTCAAAAGTGCCAAAAAATTTTGTGGACGACCGTCAAGACCTTGGCTATGCATCCGGTTGGACCTCACGGCCATTCCGACCCATTTTCAAGGTCAAAATAGCCCCGAAGCGCATACCCCCATTTCGATGATTTTTCGTGTGCTGTAGCACACTATTTTTGGGGTGATCCGGATCCCGACGTCAAAAGTACCAAATTTTTTTTGGACATCCGTCAAGACCTTGGCTATGCATCCAGTTGGCCGTCACGGCCATTCCGACCCATTTTCAAGGTCAAAATAGCCCTGAAGCACACATACCCCCATTTCAATGATTTTTCCTGTGCTATAGCACACCATTTTTTTGGTGATCTGGATTCCGACGTCAAAAGTGCCAAAAAATTTTGTGGACGACCGTCAAGACCTTGGCTATGCATCTGGTTGGACCTCACGGCCATTCCGACCCATTTTCAAGGTCAAAATAGCCCCAAAGCATGCATACCCCCATTTCGACGATTTTTCGTGTGCTATAGCACACCATTTTTTGGGTGATCCGGATCCCGACGTCAAAAGTACCAAAATTTTTTTAGACATCCGTCAAGACCTTAGCTATGCATTCGGTTGGCCGTCACGGCCATTTTGACCCATTTTCAAGGTCAAAATAGCCCTGAAGCGCACATACCCCCATTTCGACGATTTTTCCTGTGCTATAGCACACTATTTTTTGGGTGATCCGGATCCCGATGTCAAAAGTGCAAAAAGTTTTGTTGGACGTCCGTAAAGACATTGGCTATGCATCCGGTTGGCCCTCACGGCCATTTCGGCCCATTTTCAAGGTCAAAATAGCCCCGAAGCGCGCATACCCCCATTTCGACGATTTTTCGTGTGCTATAGCACACCATTTTTTGGGTGATCCGGATCCGAACGTCAAAAGTGCCAAAATTTTTTGTGGACGTCCGTCAAGACCTTGGCTATGCATCCGGTTGTCTCTCACGACCATTCCGACCCATTTTCAATGTCAAAATAGCTCCGAAGCGCGCATACCCCCATTTCGACGATTTTTTGTATGTTATAGCACACCATTTTTTGGGTGGTCCGGATCCCGACCTCAAAAGTATCAAACTTTTTGTTGGACGTCCATAAAGACATTGTCTATGCATTCGGTTGGCCCTCACGGCCATTCCGACCCATTTTCAAGGTCAAAATAGCCCCGAAGCGCGCATACCCCCATTTCGACGATTTTTCGTGTGCTATAGCACACCATTTTTTGGGTGGTCTGGATCCCGACTTCAAAAGTATCAAACTTTTTGTTGGACAACCGTCAAGACCTTGGCTATGCATCCGGTTGGACCTCACGGCCATTCCGACCCATTTTCAAGGTCAAAATAGCCCCGAAGCATGCATACCCCCATTTCGACGATTTTTGGTATGCTATAGCACACCATTTTTGGGGTGATCCGGATCCAGATGTCAAAAGTACCAAAATTTTTTTGGACATCCGTCAAGACCTTAGCTATGTATCCGGTTGGCCGTCACGGCCATTTTGACCCATTTTCAAGGTCAAAATAGCCCTGAAGCGCACATACCCCCATTTCGACGATTTTTCCTGTGCTATAGCACACTATTTTTTGGGTGATCCGGATCCCGACGTCAAAAGTGCAAAAATTTTTGTTGGACGTCCGTAAAGACATT
>JABWTJ010000112.1:2321323-2416154 GCA_016801875.1 Solanum sitiens
TGCACTTGGTGTGACCTATACCTACTATGGGAGAAGAGTACCTTCATGAAATCCGTGTGAATGAGTACCATGGTGTAGTGTTATGGAGGATTATTGTGGAGTACTTGAGTAAATGGAATCCATTAGGAGTATTAAGTGGGAGTGGTAGTATGGGATGCTACTCTCACATTGCACTTGGTATGACCTATATTTCCATGAGTGTTTTGCATATGTTAGCCAAGGGCGTGGATTTGATTTCTAACGAAGTAAGCCTAAGATTAGGTAGTTTTAAGGGTCGCTTTGGTGTGCTTTGAAGGGAGGTGTAATGTGAGTCCCTTCTTGGCTCACCCTAGGGAGTCTTAGAATAACTTTGGGTTAGGGCAACTTCAAAGAAAAAGGGTTCATATGACTTGGACCGTGCCTTTCACTGTAAGGTCTTCATGGTAAGAATTCAAAATGTTCACTATGATGCTTTATTCAATTTTATTGCAAATTTAGCAAAGTTAATTGAAATGTTCCTTTTGTTTACTTTAAGTTTGGTAAGATAGCCACAAAGTGTTAATTGTTGATTCTTATGTGGGTTTGCTTCTAAATTCATGAAGGTTATATTAGAATTGCATAAAAAGCTATCTTTACTAAAATGTCCCTTTTTGCATGTTTTTGCATATGCCATACTTAGTACATTGTTGTACTAACCCCATACTTTTTATACCTTATGAGTATAGGTTGGAAGCCCCTTTTGGGAGGATCGGAGTCGAAGCTTGGGAACTTTATCTCTCAAGAATTTGGTATGTCCTCATATATTCGAGGACATAGTTTTATGTTTCTTAGTTTCTTTATTAATACTTAAAAATGTATTTACTTTTATCGTAAGATGCCAAGTTGTGTCTTTAAGTTGGCTTGTGACGATAAGATTTCTTAGTATTTATGAAAAGACTCCTTTTATTATTATTATCGTGAAAAGTTTTAAATTCCGCACTACTTTTCATGCTTTATGTTATGAATGCTAGTTAGAGGGCTTGTACGAGACCCCAAAGGGGTCAAGTACGCCCGGTCACGATTCGAAAGTTTTCCCTAACTTCTAGGGGGTGCTTTCGGGTCGTGACACCTTGGTTATGCTTCCGATTGGCCGTCACGGACATTCCGACCCATTTTCAAGGTCAAAATAACCCCGAAGCGCGCATACCCCTATTTAGATAATTTTTCGTGTGCTATAGCACACCATTTTTTGGATGATCCGGATCCCGACGTCCAAAGTGCCAAAAAATTTTGTGGACGTCCGTCAAGACGTTGGCTATGCATCCGGTTGGCCCTCACGGTCATTCCGACCCATTTTGAAGGTCAAAATAGCCCTGAAGCGCGCATACCCCCATTTCGACGATTTTTCGTGTGCTCACCATTTTTTGGGTGTTCCCGATCCCGACGTCAAAAGTGCCAAACAAATTTGTGGACGTCCGTCAAGACCTTGTCTATGCATCCGGTTGGCCCTCACGGCCATTCCGACCCATTTTCAAGGTCAAAATAGCCCTGAAGCGCGCATACCCCCATTTCGACAATTTTTCGTGTGCTATAGCACACCATTTTTTGGGTGATCCGGATCCCGACGTCAAAAGTGCCAAACATTTTTGTGGACGTCCGTCAAGACCTTGGCTATGCATTCGGTTGGCCCTCACGGCCATTCCGACCTATTTTCAAGGTCAAAATAACCCCGAAGCGCGCATACCCCCATTTCAATGATTTTTCGTGTGCTATAGCACACCATTTTTTGGGTGATCAGTATTCCGACGTCAAAAGTGCCAAACAAATTTGTGGACATCCGTCAAGACCTTGGCTATGCATTCGGTTGGCCCTCACGGCCATTCCGACCCATTTCAAGGTCAAAATAGCCCCGAAGCGCGCATACCCCCATTTCGACGATTTTTCGTGTGCTATAGCACACCATTTTTTGGGTGATCCGGATCACGACGTCAAAAGTGGCAAACAATTTTGTGGACGTCTATAAAGACCTTGGCTATGCATCCAGTTGGACCTCGCGGTCATTCCGACCCATTTTCAAGGTCAAAATAGCCCCGAAGCGCGCATACCCCCATTTCGATGATTTTTCTTGTGCTATAGCACACCATTTTTTGGGTGATCCGGATCCAGATGTCAAAAGTGCCAAAAATATTTGTGGACGTCCGTCAAGACCTTGGCTATGCATCCGATTGGCCCTCACGGCCATTTCGACCGTTTTTCAAGGTCAAAATAGCCTCGAAGTTCGCATACCCCCATTTCGACGATTTTTCGTCTACTATAGCACACCATGTTTTGGGTGATCCGGATCTCAACGTCAAAAGTGCCAAAAAATGTTGTGGACGTCCGTCAAGACCTTGGCTATGCATCCGGTTGGCCCTCATGGCCATTCCGACCCATTTTAAAGGTCAAAGTTGCCCCGAAGCGCGCAAACCCCTTTTTCGACGATTTTTCGTGTGCTATAGCAAACCATTTTTGGATGATTCGGATCCCGACGTCCAAAGTGCCAAAGAATTTTGTGGACGTCCGTCAAGACTTTGGCTATGCATTCGATTGGCCCTCACGGCCATTCCGACCCATTTTCAAGGTCAAAATAGCCCTGAAGCGTGCATACCCCCATTTCGACGATTTTTCGTGTGCTCACCATTTTTTGGGTGATCCGGATCCCGACGTCAAAAGTGCCAAATCTTTTTGTGGACGTCCGTCAAGACCTTGGCTATGCATCCGGTTGGCCCTCACGGCTATTCCGACCCATTTTCAAGGTCAAAATAGCCCCGAATCGCGCATACCCCCATTTCGATGATTTTTCGTGTGCTATAGCACACCATTTTTTGGGTGATCCGGATCCCGATGTCAAAAGTGCCAAATATTTTTGTGGACGTCCATCAAGACCTTGGCTATGCATCCGATTGGCCCTCACGGCCATTCCGACCTATTTTCAAGGTCAAAATAGCCCCGAAGCGCGCATACCCCCATTTCAACGATTTTTCGTGTGCTATACCACACTATTTTTTTGGTGATCCGGATCCCGACGTCAAAAGTGCCAAAAATTTTTGTGGACGTCCGTCAAGACCTTGGCTATGCTTTCGATTGGCCGTCACGGCCATTCCGACCCATTTTCAAGGTCAAAATAGCCCCGAAGCGCGCATACCCCCATTTCGATGATTTTTCGTGTGCTATAGCAAACCATTTTTGGATGATCCGGATCCCGACGTCCAAAGTGCCAAAGAATTTTGTGGACGTCCGTCAAGACCTTGGCTATGCATTCGGTTGGCCCTCACGGCCATTCCGACCCATTTTCAAGGTCAAAATAGCCCTGAAGCGCGCATACCCCCATTTCGACGATTTTTCGTGTGCTCACCATTTTTTGGGTGATCCGGATCCCGACGTCAAAAGTGCCAAATCTTTTTGTGGACGTCCGTCAAGACCTTGGCTATGCATCCGGTTGACCCTCACGGCCATTCCGACCCATTTTCAATGTCAAAATAGCCTCGAAGCGCGCATACCCCCATTTCGATGATTTTTCGTGTGCTATAAGCACACCATTTTTTGGGTGATCCGGATCCGGACGTCAAAAGTGCCAAAATATTTTGTGGACGTCCGTCAAGACCTTGGCTATGCATCCGATTGGCCCTCACGGCCATTCCGACCCTTTTTCAAGGTCAAAATAGCCTTGAAGTACGCATACCCCCATTTTGACGATTTTTCGTGTGCTATAGCACACCATTTTTTGGGTGATCCGGATCCTGACGTCAAAAGTGCCAAAAAAATTTTTGGACATCCGTCAAGACCTTGGCTATGCATCCGATTGGCCCTCACGGACATTCCGACCAATTTTCAAGGTCAAAATAGCCCCGAAGCACGCATACCCCCATTTCGACGATTTTCGTGTGCTATAGCACACCATTTTATGGGTGATCCGGATCCTGATGTCAAAAGTGCCAAAAAATTTTGTGGACGTCCGTCAAGACCTTTGCTATGCATCCGGTTATCCCTCACGGTCATTCCAACCCATTTTCAAGGTCAAAATAGCCCCGAAGCGCGCATACCCCCATTTCGACGATTTGTCGTGTGCTATAGCACACCATTGTTTGGGTGATCTGGATCCCGACGTCAAAAGTGCCAAAAGTTTTTGTGGACGTCCGTCAAGACCTTGGCTATGCATCCGGTTCGCCCTCACGGCCATTCCGTCCCATTTTCAAGGTCAAAATAGCCCCGATGCGCGCATATCCCCCATTTCGACGATTTTCGCGTGCTATAGCACATAACATTTTTGGTTTTCTGGATTTTGAGGTCAAAAGTGCCAAAAAAATTTGTGGATGTCCATCAAGACCTTGGCTATGCAGCCGGTTGGCCCTCACAGCCAGTCCAACCCATTTTCAAGGTCAAACGAGGCCTGAAGCGCGCATTTTCCCTATTTCGATGATTTTCGTGTACTATAGCACACTATTTTTTTGGATATCCGTATTCCGACGTTAAAAATGCCAAAAAGAATTGTGGACAGCAGTCAAGACCTTTTATATGCAGTCAGTTTGCCCTCACGGCCAGTCTGACCCATTTTGAAGGTCAAAGGAGCCCCAAAGCGCACATACCCCCCATTTTGACGATTTTTGTTTACTATTGCACACCATTTTTTTGGTGATCTTAATTCCGAGGTCAAAAATGCGAAAATATTTTGTGGAAGTCTGTCAAGAACTTGGCTATGCAGCCGGTTGGCCCTCACGGAAAGTCCGACCCATTTTCAAGGTTAAACGAGCCCCGATGCGCCTACACCCCCTATTTCGACGATTTTTGTTTGCTATAGCATACAATTCTTTTGGTGATCCGGATTCCGTGGTCAAAAATGCTAAAAGTTTTTGTGGACGTTCGTCAAGACCTTGGCTATGCAGTCGTTTATCCCTCACAACCAGTCCTACCCATTTTCAAGGTCAAACGAGCACCCGAAGTGCGCATACCCAATATTTCGACAATTTTCGTGTGCTATAGCACACCATTTTGTTACTGATCCGGATTTTAACGTCAAAAATGCCAAAAAAATTATGGACGTCCGTCAAGACCTTGTCTATGTAGCCGATTGTCCCTAACAGCCAGTCCGACCCATTTCCAATATCAAACAAACCCCGAAGCGCGTATACCCCATATTTCATTGATTTCGTGTGCTATAGCACACCATTTTGTTGGTGATTCGAATTCTAAATCAAAAATATCAAAAAACTTTGTAGACGTACATCAAGACCTTTGCAATGCATCCGGTTGGCCCTCACGGCCAGTCCGACCGATTTTCAAGGTCAAACAAGCTCCGAAGCGTGCATACACCCATGTCGACGATTTTCATGTGTTATGGAACACATTTTTTTGGTGATCCGAATTCCTTCGTCAAAAATGCCAAAAGTTTTTGTAGACGTCCGTCAAGACCTTGTCTATGCAGCTGGTTTGCCCTAACGGCCAGCCCGACCCATTTTAAAGGTCAAACGAGCCCCAAAGCGCGCATACCCCCAATTTCAATGATTTTCGTGTGCTATAGCACACAATTTTTTGGTGATCCAAAATCCGACGTCAAAAATGCCAACAAAATTTATGAACGTCCGTCAAGACCATAACTATGCAGCCAGTTGGCCCTCACGTTCAGTCCAACCCATTTTCAAGGTCAAACAAGCACCGAAGCGCGCATACCCCCCATTTCGATGATTTCATGTGCTATAGCACACCATTTTTTTAATGATCTGAATTTCGATGTCCTAAATGTAGAATTTTTTGTGGAAATCCTTCAAGAGCTTTGCTATGCAGTCGGTTGGAACTCACGGCCACTCCGACCCATTTTCAAGGTCAAACGAGCCCCGAAGTGACCATACCCCTCATTTCGACAATTTTCGGGTGCTATAGCACACCTTTTTTTTGGGTGATCCAAATTCTGACATCAAAAATGCCAAAATTTTTTATGGACGTCCATCAAGACCTTTTCTATGCATCCGGTTCGTCTTCACGTCTAGCCCGACCCATTTTCCAGATCAAACGAGCCCCAAAGCGCGCATATCCCACATTTAAACGAAATTCGTGTGCTCTTGCACACCATTTTTTTGGTGATCCGGATTTCGATGTCCAAAATGCTGAATGTTTTGTGGACGTCCGTCAAGACCTTGGCTATGCAGCATGTTTGCCCTCAGGCCGGTCTATAACGCCCCAAAATGAACTAAGGTGAACTAGAGCCTCATGGTTGTTTCTTGAGTTAATTTTAAGTTAAACGGAGTTAGTTTGGTGTCCTTAGGCAGTGTGCAAAGTTTGGTTAAGTTTGGAGTTCAATCGACCAAAAACGTCCATGACGTTCAGATGGTATGCCTTAGAATGTACTTGTATGTCTTGGCGAGTTTGGATGAGTTTTATGTGTTCATTTTACTTGAAACATGCGTCGGATGTTCCTTAGACCTAGACGACTTAGTTTAGGGGTTTGACGTCCGGGAACGACCCCACCTAGGACCCACAAGGGGCCCTAGATGAAGGGCCCAAGACTTGGGCAAAGTCTGCCCATCAGTGGCTCACGACTACCATGGCGACGGTCCGTTGCACTCAGGACGGTCCGTCGATCCAGGGCGCGCGAGTGATAGAGACTGGAAACTTGGACAGGCTCCAGTTGGAGCCAAGTGTTCCTCGACGGGACCCCATGACGGTCCGTGGTGAACGTGACGGTCCGTCGAAGAGGTCTCGTCGACGAGGCCTGCCAGTGCACGACTTAAGGCTGCCAACTTGGGGTGTTTTATGTAAATACACCCCAAGTCTTATAAGACCCTAGGTGTATAATTTTGGTATTTTTAGGTTATATTAAATTAGTTTTAAACCCTAGACCTAGACAAGACCCCCTCACTTCAACATTCAAACTCTCTCTCTAAAAAGAAAACTCTCTCAAAGTCACCATTGAAGCCAAGGCTCAAGGAGGGAAAGGAGGGCTGCTTTGGGCTTGTTCCTTCATCAAATTCGCGGGTTTCTTTCTCCTAAAGGTATGGTATCCATTCTTGAATACCTTTCCATTCAAGAAGCCAACTTCCAAAATGGTTTTCAAAAAGGGGTTTTAAACTCAACTTCTTCTAAACTTTGATTTCTATTATGGGTCTTCTTGTAACTAAGTTCTAATGGTTTAAATGTATTTATCTTGGTTTGAATAGATGATTTTGATGTTAAAACTCCATGAAACTCTTGTTTATGCATACTTCAATTTTTGACTTGAAAAATGGGTTATGTGAGCATGATTTGAGTAGGGTATGAACTTGGGTCTTCTTGTATTTGTCGTGTTGGTGTAGCTACTGCCCTAAGGGCCTTAATATGGTGAAATATTGATAAATTGCTTATGGGTAATGATGGTTTGATTTGTTGATGAGTTGCTCTCATTGTATAATTCTTATTATGAATTGCTATTTGAGTGGTATGGTCCACCTTATGGGTGGCGGTGCTAATTGATGAACTTGATGTTACTTAGTATGGTTTAAGTATGTGATCTTGAAGGTCTAATATGCGAAATGAAGATATATATTGGAAATGGGTCTTGTGTTGTGTTTGATGTAGCTTGAATTGCATGTTTGACCTAGTTTATGTCTAAATGAAGTATATGATTATGAGAAGTATGTAGAGTGTGTAGCTTGATGAATCAAGGTTAAAGTATGAGTAGAACTTGATGATAATGAAATGATGCTTATATGCAAGGTGTGCACATGTACACACACTCCTTTAAGATTTGTATTATGTCAAGTTGAGCAAAAAGGGGAATCTTGAGGTGGACACACTTCGTGAGTTGAGATGTAGTGTCTAGTAACAACCTCTCCATTTCCTAGTGAGCTTTCTAAGATAGACTATTATGTTGAGAAATCCATGTGGAGTTATCCCTAGCACCGAGAGGATATGAAGGGGAGGTGGATTGCACTTCGTTAGTTGAGATGTTGTAATCCAAAGTACCTCTTGAGATGAGTACTCCTCGTTAGTAGAGAGTGAGTTACTTAGTAACAATCTCCTTATCCCTTAACTATGTGCCCGCATAGGTGTAGCTATTGGAAAAGCCATGTAAACGCTAAGAAGCATGACCTTACACTAGGCAAGTAAGGATCCCTCATCCGATAGGGGTTAATATCGGGATTCCATGTCTAGCTCTCATGGTCTTTGTCGGTTAAGCTAACTCCCACAAAAGAATTGATTTGAAACTAATTATCTTGTGTATTGTTGAAATTGTGTATGTATGTCGTGAAGTGCTCAATCCATATTAGTTACCGAGTAGGAGCATTGAGTGGGAGTAGTAGTATGGGATGCTAGTCTCACATTACACTTGGTGTGACCTATACCTACTATGGGAAAAGAGTACCTTCATGAAATCCGTGTGAATGAGTACTATGGTGTAGTGTTATGGAGGATTATTGTGGAGTACTTGAGTAAATGGAATCCATTAGGAGTACTAAGTGGGAGTGGTAGTATGGGATGCTACTCTCACATTGCACTTGGTATGACCTATATTTCCATGAGTGTTTTGCATATGTTAGCCAAGGGCGTGGATTTGATTTCTAACGAAGTAAGCCTAAGATTTGGTAGTTTTAAGGGTCGCTTTGGTGTGCTTTGAAGGGAGGTGTAATGAGAGTCCCTTCTTGGCTCACCTTAGGGAGTCTTAGGATAACCTTGGGTTAGGGCAACTTCAAAGGAAAAGGGTTCATATGACTTGGACCGTGCCATTCACTGTAAGGTCTTCATTGTAAGAATTCAAAATGTTCACTATGATGCTTTATTCAATTTTATTGCAAGTTTAGCAAAGTTAATTGAAATGTTCCTTTTGTTTACTTTAAGTTTGGTAAGATAGCCATAAAGTGTTAATTGTTGATTCTTATGTGGGTTTGCTTCTAGATTCATGAAGGTTATATTTGAATTGCATAAAAAGCTATCTTTACTAAAATGTCCCGTTTTGCATGTTTTTGCATATGCCATACTTAGTACATTGTTGTACTAACCCCATACTTTTTATACCTTATGAGTATAGGTTGGAAGCCCTTTTGGGAGGATCGGAGTCGAAGCTTGGGAACTTTATCTCTCAAGAATTTGGTATGTCCTCATATATTCGAGGACATAGTTTTATGTTTCTTAGATTCTTTATTAATACTTAAAAATGTATTTACTTTTATCGTAAAGGGCCGTGTCCCTAAGATTCCAAGTTGTGTCTTTAAGTTGGCTTTTGACTATAAGATTTCTTAGTATTTATGAAAAGACTCCTTTTATTATTATTATCGTGAAAAGTTTTAAATTCTGCAGTACTTTTCATGCTTTATGTTATGAATGCTAGTTAGAGGGCTTGTACGAGACCCCAAAGGGGTCAAGTACTCCCGGTCATGATTCGAAGGTTTTCCCTAACTTCTAGAGGGTGCTTTCGGGTCGTGACAAGACTTGGTATCAGAGCATAAGGTTTTGGGAAATAGTTTAAGGTCTGAAAGTCTCACAAGCCACATCTAGTAGTATCTTGGTCATTGGTGTGAGTCGCGACACATCCATGGACAAGAGGCTATAGGATGCTAGAAGTTTCACTTTCTTCTCTATTCTAGTATCGTGCCTTAGAGTTGAGTATATAAGGTGTCTATTCTCAACCTCTTCTTTTGTGTTTTTAGGACATGAATACGAGGAGATCGACCGCTAGAAGGGAGGAGGGAGGTGTACCAAATGAGAGAGTCCTTCCCCATGTTGACCAAGTTCCTATTGTTGGCTTAGGGGAGGAAAATGAGGAGGTTCCTCTTCAAGAACCTCAAGTGCCTCCGGAACCTCAAGGACCTCAAGTGCCTCCTATGCCTCAAGCTCCTTTTGTTGAGGGTGATATGACTAATGCGGAGTTGAGGGCTGCCCTAATGAACTTGACCCAACTCATGACGGCTCAAGCTCAAGTTGTCAACAATCACTTTGTGGGCCAAGCTAACCTAGGAGATAGGCCCCAACCAAATGCTAGTACTCCCGCTTCTAGGATTCGGGATTTTATGAGGATGAACCCTCCTACTTTTCATGGCACTAAGGTGGATGAAGATCCACAAGGCTTCATAGATGAGGTTTTCAAGGTGGTAGATGCTATGGGTGTGACCCCTAGGGAGAAAGCGGAATTGGCCGCTTACCAACTTAAGGATGTTGCTCAAGTGTGGTATGAGCAATGGAGGGGTGAGAGACCCTTAGAAAGAGGACCGGTTGATTGGGAGGAATTCAAAGAGGCTTTCCTAGATATATTCTTTCCTTTAGAGTGGAGGGAGAAGAAGATGGTTGAATTCATGAACCTCCGTCAAGGGGGAATGAGTGTGCAAGAGTACTCTCTCAAATTCACCCAACTCTCTAAGTATGCCCCAAACATGGTAGCCAACCCTAGGGCTAGGATGAACAAGTTTGTGATGGGCGTGTCTAGCTTGGTGGAAAAAGAGTGTCGTACGGCTATGCTTCTTAATGACATGGATATCTCTAGGCTCATGGTTTATGCGCAACAAATTGAGGAGTCCAAAATTAGGGAGATAAGGCAAGAGGGTAAGAGACCTAGGTCGGATGATTCTAGTCACCAAAGGCCTAAGAAGAGGTTTTATCCCCAAGATTCTTCTATGGGAAACAAGGATAGGGCTCCAAATCAATCTTCTCAAGGTGGTGGTCATTCCTATGAAAGGGCTAGGTGCCCTACTTGTGGCAAGCAACATGGGGGTAAGTGTCTTGCCGGAACGGATGGTTGTTTTGCATGTGGTAATAGAGGCCACAAGATGAGGGACTGCCCAAACCTTAAATCAAGGGGGAGAGATGTCAATCAAGCTTCCCTAGATCCTAATGCTCCCAAGAAGAACCCTTCCTATGGGATGGGGGCTAGAAAGGATAATTAATCCGGATTGATGGTTTTGGTAAGTCTCAACTCTTGGTTATTGTTGCTTTTGTGTTATGAAATGAGTATATATGGTTTTATAGTTCCTATGATCATGTCGTCTTGATGAATTGCTTAGAGAATGAATTTTTCAAAAATTTGGTAAGATGGCAGTCAACTTCACTGTAAAAAAATTTTGGCATTTTGAAGAAAATTGTTTTGTCTTGAATTTTAGTTTCAATGTGTGTAAAGGCATTGTTTATGAGCATTTTTAACGTTGGAGAAGGTAGTTCCTCCATAAAAGAAGATTGAGGTTGAATTTTTGACTTTGTGAAAATTGGTGAAAGTTGCCTATGTTGCTAAGTGTTGAAAGTGTAAAATGATGTTCCTTGCTAGTGGATGCTTTGATTGTTAGTGTTTTGATCATAATCTAAGCATATTATATGATGCTAAGTGAGTCATTGTTGTTCTTAAAATTTAAGCGTCATTCGAGGACGAATGTTATTCCAAGTGGGGGAGAATATAATGCCCCAAATTGAACTAAGGTGAACTAGAGCCTCATGGTTGTTTCTTGAGTTAATTTTAAGTTAAACGGAGTTAGTTTGGTGTCCTTAGGTAGTGTGCAAAGTTTGGTTAAGTTTGGAGTTCAATCGACCAAAAACGTCCATGACGTTCGGATGGTATGCCTTAGAATGTACTTGTATGTCTTGGCGAGTTTGGATGAGTTTTATGTGTTCGTTTTACTTGAAACATGCTTCGGATGTTCCTTAGACCTAGACGACTTAGTTTAGGGGTTTGACTTCCGGGAACGACCCCACCTAGGACCCACAAGGGGCCCTAGATGAAGGGCCCAAGACTTGGGCAAAGTCTGCCCATCAGTGGCTCACGACGACCATGGCGACGGTCCGTTGCACTCAGGACGGTCCGTCGATCCAGGGCGTCGCGAGTGACAGAGAGTGGAAACTTGGACAGGCTCCAGTTGGAGCCAAGTGTTCCTCGACGGGACCCCATGACGGTCCGTGGTGAACGTGACGGTCCGTCGAAGAGGTCTCGTCGACGAGGCCTGCCAGTGCACGACTTAAGGCTGCCAACTTGGGGTGTTTTATGTAAATACACCCCAAGTCTTATAAGACCCTAGGTGTATAATTTTGGTATTTTTAGGTTATATTAAATTAGTTTTAAACCCTAGACCTAGACAAGACCCCCTCACTTCAACATTCAAACTCTCTCTCTAAAAAGAAAACTCTCTCAAAGTCACCATTGAAGCCAAGGCTCAAGGAGGGAAAGGAGGGCTGCTTTGGGCTTGTTCCTTCATCAAATTCGCGGGTTTCTTTCTCCTAAAGGTATGGTATCCATTCTTGAATACCTTTCCATTCAAGAAGCCAACTTCCAAAATGGTTTTCAAAAAGGGATTTTAAACTCAACTTCTTCTAAACTTTGATTTCTATTATGGGTCTTCTTGTAACTAAGTTCTAATGGTTTAAATGTATTTATCTTGGTTTGAATAGATGATTTTGATGTTAAAACTCCATGAAACTCTTTTTTATGCATACTTCAATTTTTGACTTGAAAATGGGTTATGTGAGCATGATTTGAGTAGGGTATGAACTTGGGTCTTCTTGTATTTGTCATGTTGGTGTAGCTACTGCCCTAAGGGCCTTAATATGGTGAAATATTGATAAATTGCTTATGGGTAATGATGGTTTGATTTGTTGATGAGTTGCTCTCATTGTATAATTCTTATTATGAATTGCTATTTGAGTGGTATGGTCCACCTTATGGGTGGCGGTGCTAATTGATGAACTTGATGTTACTTAGTATGGTTTTAGTATGTGATATTGAAGGTCTAATATGTGGAATGAAGATATATATTTGAAATGGGTCTTGTGTTGTGTTTGATGTAGCTTGAATTGCATGTTTGACCTAGTTTATGTCTAAATGAAGTATATGATTATGAGAAGTATGTAGAGTGTGTAGCTTGATGAATCAAGGTTAAAGTATGAGTAGAACTTGATGATAATGAAATGATGCTTATATGCAAGGTGTGCACATGTACACACACACTCCTTTAAGATTTGTATTATGTCAAGTTGAGCAAAAAGGGGAATCTTGAGGTGGACACACTTCGTGAGTTGAGATGTAGTGTCTAGTAACAACCTCTCCATTTCCTAGCGAGCTTTCTAAGATAGACTATTATGTTGAGAAATCCATGTGGAGTTATGCCTAGCACCGAGAGGATATGAAGGGGAGGTGGATTGCACTTCGTGAGTTGAGACGTTGTAATCCAAGTACCTCTTGAGATGAGTACTCCTCGTTAGTAGAGAGTGAGTTACTTAGTAACAATCTCCTTATCCCTTAACTATGTGCCCGCATAGGTGTAGCTATTGGAAAAGCCATGTAAACGCTAAGAAGCATGACCTTACACTAGGCAAGTAAGGATCCCTCATCCGATAGGGGTTAATATCGGGATTCCATGTCTAGCTCTCATGGTCTTTGTCGGTTAAGCTAACTCCCACAAAAGAATTGATTTGAAACTAATTATCTTGTGTATTGTTGAAATTGTGTATGTATGTCGTGAAGTGCTCAATCCACATTAGTTACCGAGTAGGAGCATTGAGTGGGAGTAGTAGCATGGGATGCTAGTCTCACATTGCACTTGGTGTGACCTATACCTACTATGGGAAAAGAGTACCTTCATGAAATCCGTGTGAATGAGTACTATGGTGTAGTGTTATAGAGGATTATTGTGGAGTACTTGAGTAAATGGAATCCATTAGGAGTACTAAGTGGGAGTGGGAGTATGGGATGCTACTCTCACATTGCACTTGGTATGACCTATATTTCCATGAGTGTTTTGCATATGTTAGCCAAGGGCGTGGATTTGATTTCTAACGAAGTAAGCCTAAGATTTGGTAGTTTTAAGGGTCGCTTTGGTGTGCTTTGAAGGGAGGTGTAATGAGAGTCCCTTCTTGGATCACCTTAGGGAGTCTTAGGATAACTTTGGGTTATGGCAACTTCAAAGGAAAAGGGTTCATATGACTTGGACCGTGCCATTCACTGTAAGGTCTTCATTGTAAGAATTCAAAATGTTCACTATGATGCTTTATTCAATTTTATTGCAAGTTTAGCAAAGTTAATTGAAATGTTCCTTTTGTTTACTTTAAGTTTGGTAAGATAGCCATAAAGTGTTAATTGTTGATTCTTATGTGGGTTTGCTTCTAGATTCATGAAGGTTATATTTGAATTGCATAAAAAGCTATCTTTACTAAAATGTCCCTTTTTGCATGTTTTTGCATATGCCATACTTAGTACATTGTTGTACTAACCCCATACTTTTTATACCTTATGAGTATAGGTTGGAAGCCCTTTTGGGAGGATCGGAGTCGAAGCTTGGGAACTTTATCTCTCAAGAATTTGGTATGTCCTCATATATTCGAGGACATAGTTTTATGTTTCTTAGTTTCTTTATTAAAACTTAAAAATGTATTTACTTTTATCGTAAAGGGCCGTGTCCCTAAGATGCCAAGTTGTGTCTTTAAGTTGGCTTGTGACGATAAGATTTCTTAGTATTTATGAAAAGACTCCTTTTATTATTATTATCGTGAAAAGTTTTAAATTCCGCACTACTTTTCATGCTTTATGTTATGAATGCTAGTTAGAGGGCTTGTACGAGACCCCAAAATGGTCAAGTACGCCCGGTCATGATTCGAAGGTTTTCCCTAACTTCTAGGGGGTGCTTTCGGGTCGTGACACGGTTCAACACATTTTCAAGGTCAAACGATCCCCGAAGCGCACATACCCCCTTTTCATCGATTTTCGTGTGCTATGCACACCACTTTTTTGGTGATTCGAATTCCGATGTCAAAAATGCTGAAATTTTTTATGGACTTCCATCAAGACCTTGGCTATGCAGCCGGTTAGCCCTCACGGCCAGTCCGACCCATTTTCAAGGACAAACAAGCCCTGAAGCGCGCATACCCCCCATTTCGATAATTTTCGTGTGCTATAGCACACCATTTTTTTGGTGATCCGTATTCTGACGTCAAAAATGCCAAAAAAATTGTGGACGCCCGTCAAGACCTTTTCTATGCAGTCGGTTGGCCCTCACGGCCAATCCTATCCATTTTCAAGGTCAAACGAGCCCTGAAGCGTGCATACCCCCCATTTTCTCGATTTATGTGTGCTATAGCACACCATTTATTGGGTGATCCGTATTCCGACGTCAAAAATTCCAAAAAAATTTATGGACTTCCGTCAAGACCTTGGATATGCATTCTGTTTGCCCTTACTGCCAGTCCGACCCATTTTCAAGTAAAACAAGCCCCGAAGCACACATACCCCTATTTCGACGATTTTCATGTATAGCACACCATTTTTTTGGTGATCCGGATTCCGACATACAAAATGCCAAATTATTTTGTGGACATCTTTCAAGAACTTGGTAATGCAGTCGGTTGTCCCTCACGGACAGTCCAACCCATTTTCAAGGTCAAACGAGCCCCAAAGCGCGCATACCCCCCATTTAGACGATTTTAGTGTGCTATAGCACACCATCTTTTGGTGATCCGTATTTCGACATCAAAAATGCCGTAATTTTTTGTGGACGTCCTTCAAGACCTTGGTTATGCAGCCAGTTGTCCCTCACGACCAAACCTACCCATTTTCAATGTCAAACGAGCCGCTAAGCGCGCATTAGCACACCATTTTTTTGGTGATCCGGATTCTAACGTCAAAAATGCCAAAAAAACTTTGTGGACGTCCGTCAAGACCTTGGCTAGGCATATAGACCACCATCTTTTTTGGTGATCCAAAATTCTGAGATGATATTTGCTAAATATTTTCACGGACGTCCGTAACTAGCTTATCTATGGAGTTGATTGGTCACCACGGCCAAAACGGGCCATTTTCAAGGTCAAATGAGACCCAGAACAGGCAAACCCCCAATTTATTCGATTTTCGTGTGCATAGTCTACAATCTTTTTTGGTGATCCAGAATTCTGAGATATACGTCTGTTAAGACCTTATCTATGAAAGTGTTTTTCTGAGCTTATAATTATAAGATTTGGTATGGAAAGGTTTTTCTTTGTTTACCATTAAATATACATTGTTTTTGCTTAGATGAGGCACAAAAGATTGAATGTTGTTACTATTTCTGAGAGAGCATTATTTTATCATTTTGATTATTGTACTAGTTTGTTTTTTGACTTGTCCCTCATAAAAATAGTTGTGGTTAATTATTATTATTCACTGAGCTAGTGTCTCACTCCTCGCTAATTGTTTTTACAGAGAACTCAGGTGGTATTGAAGAGGATTTCATTAACTACAGAGTGTGATTTGGTAGCATCTGGTGAGTTGCGCATTGCGTCGCGTGGCAAGAGAAATACTGGTTTGCTATGGTTTATTTAGTTTCTTTAAAAACTCTTTTAGTCGCTCCATTTGTCATTCTTTTTAGCTGAGTCATGATTAGTCTTTCGTATTGTAGTCAAGTGACTAGTATGGAAATTCTTTTTATTTCGTATTGATTTTGGAGATAAATTGATTTTATTGCGTGACATTTAGATCATGGATGGATTTTATGTTGTGGGTTATAGCTTCTATTAGTCGTGCTATGAATTTCTAAAACATGAAAATTCAGGATAGGCCTAAAAACAAAGAAAACTCTGTCTGATTTTTTGTAGAATTATGGTAAGGCTTGCTTTGAGATTCTTCCCCTTAGCTCCAGTCATGATCCTTAATTGGGTTGTGACATAAATTATTGCGATAATCTCTTAATCATAACAGAAACAAAATCATTAATGAGATATCCTAATCATAATAAAAACAAAATCACTAATGAGATATTAAGATATGAAAGATCAATCAAAATATGATTGAGGTCTTAGCTATAGTTTTTGTAGTGGAATTGTTGTGTTGTGGGATGATAACCTCTTGATGCTAGATGAAATCTCTACAACTGCATAGAAAATACATGTTATGGTCAAGGTAAGCTCTACAAATACTTCATGGTTATTAAATTATATATATGCTAGTACTTATAGAGATATTTGCTAATTTTTATTGTAAGATGTAGAAATTATTAAGGATAACTATTGTAGTAAATGATTAATAGGTGAAGATTTTAGCGAAATACTTCATAATTCGGGAAAAATTAAAGGGGAAAATCCCCTTAGTTTTCCACGAACATCTGACTTTTGAAATGTTATTAATTATTGTGAATTCATTGATATATGATTAAAAGGAAGCAAATATACGTGGCTAAATAAAAATTGAAGAATAGAATGAAAAGGAACTTCGATTAATGTTTTAATTAAAATCTTTCAATGAACCATCTTCTTATATGTTTCTTTAGGATACAATTGGTTATTTCATATTTTAAAAAATGACTAATGCCTAAAACTTATAAGAAACATTCTAATAAAAAATGAATTAAAATTGTAAAAGAGTACTCACAAATTCAGAATAATAGAACATTGAACTAAAGAATACTTGATAAGGCAAGCATTTGTTCCCCACATATATATATTTTTCTCTTTTTTCTAAACCCTAAATCAAACAAAAATAAGCTTATAATGGGAGAATAATAAAGACTTGTGGTCTATACATAGGCAAGGAGACAAGTCTAATTGCAAACAAACAAATTTTTAAATTAATATACAAATTTTTGAATGGATTTTCTCATTAATTGCACTTGTCAATATCCACAAAAGTCTTTCTTGTAATTGACTATATTTTAAAATAGGTTCTCCTAATAAATGCAATTATCTATTTTTAAATTTAGTTAATAAGGTAGTTATTACATAGCTTAGTCATTACACAATATAATTCTTACACATGTTTATTTGTCAGATAATTTATACATATAATAAAGGAGAAACATAGACAAAGTGATAGGGCATATGATCTTCATTCATATTTATCTATTTTCTCCTTCTCCTTTTTTACATTTCTCTTAATTAAATCAATTATTTTATCATAAAAATAATTTACTTAATTTATTATAAATAAATATTTTATTAATGAAGGTACATTTTATGACAAAACTCTTCACATATCAAAAACCCTATTTATTTTTTATCTCCTTTCACAAAAAAAATTACTTCATTACTTTCATTAATTAACCAATTATTTAGTAATTAAATTAAAATAATATTACATATAATTTTATATCTTTTTGCATTCTCCATTGTCTCCTCAATCTCCTTCTACCTAATTTATTATGACTTAATCCATTTATAAATAACAATCATCTTTAATTATGTTGGATGTTCATTTTCATTTCTTTCTTCGGCTCATCTTAGTTATATTATATTATATTATATTTATTTTATCTTTTATTATTCATATTTTCTCCTTCATTTTTTCAATGCAATTATCTATGTTGGATGTTCATTTTCATTTCTTTCTCTGGCTCATCTTTAGTTATATTATATTAATTTTATCGTTTATTATTCGTATTTTCTCCTTCATTTTTTCAATGCAATTATCTATTTTTAAATGTTGTTATTAAGGTGGCTATTACATAACTTAGTTATTACGCAGTATAATAATTACATTTAAAAATCCTTCCTAAATTTGACAGCACAAATTACTTTAGTACCTAAACTATACTGACGTTCAAACACACACACCTCTCCTTAACATTTTTCAAGTGATTTAAACACCCTCGAGACATGACCTGGCAGAAAGAGTGAGTGTACTCTCCTAAAAATGCATGAAAAGGGGGAAAAGCTGGATTTTTTAAAGTCCGACACATGGTCTTTTGTTATTGACCAATATATAACAAGCACTTTATATAGTTTTTCTTCATATTAACTCTTTAAAAATATGTAAATTTTCTTATTTAGAGGTAAATGAAATTTTTGGGTCTCCTTTTTAATTTCGTTAAAAAAAATCTTTTCATTTTGTTTGTCTTCTTCAATCCACTTTTTGTCCATCGAAACACCTCCTCCTCCATCTTCATCCACACCTCTATTCACTATTTTTATTTCACTAGTCCTTTACTAATCTGTAAAATTCAGTACCAATATCATTTAATTGACATTGATATCACTCTATATTATTGATGTCAATTTCGCAAATGTAAATTTTCGTGAATTTTGAGTGGCCCATTTTGATTTCTAGATCCATTCAAACAATTCTCATAGAATTATATTTTTTTGGATCAACTTTCTCATGCAATCTTCATTTCTTATTTGAGTTGTCAAGAAAAAATTGACTTTCACAAAAAGCCATTCTCCAAGAGGATAAATTCATGGGGAAGGTTTGAAGTACATAATGTGAATATAATAGTTTTCTTCTTTAGAGTTATTTTAAAAAATAGTTGAATAATGAATCCGAAATTATAATTGTAACCAGTTTTTTTATATCATCTTTGTTTTTCCGTTAATCTCATGAACCAAAACAAGATAGATTTTGTTGAATTCATGCATCATTGAACAATTCCCCCATTAACAGTTCCGTACATCTTAATCTCAAGCAAGTTAGCATCAATTATATGAACGCCTAGCGTCCAAGTCACTCCATTTAACCCTTAATTATTACTTGTACTAGGGGAATAAACAAATCAAATGTCTGGATACAAACGTGTAACTAATAAGTGTAGTAACAAAGTACTAGGATCAAGGGTGTATCCATTCCTGCTTTAACATCAACTTATTCCACAGAATACTAGCTGTATAGTAACCAAATATTGTGTTCAGTAAGCTTCCAGAAGCAACACAATAATACAACTACTAGAATCTTTTCTTTTCTTTTTATATATACTAACCATGGCGTCCGAGTAAACTTTTGCACACCTCAACTAATTTCACAAGATACTTTCAATCTCCCACCAACGACAAATACCAAGTAATTTTGTCCCCCAAGGATATTACAAGTGGGACGAATAAACTAATCCGCCATAATCTGAACCTAAGATCTACTAATCCGCTATAATCTGAACCTAAGATCTAGAACTACTAGAATCTTAACATGATACAATCAGAAAAAAATAACCACTTACATGCATAACCGCAAGTTTTAACTAAAACTTCAAATCCTAATCTAGAGTGGATTGCATTTGCTCAATATGTAAAAGTTTGAAATGTTGCAGATAACCACATAGTTAAAACAGAAACCTCTCTAATATACTCTTCTGAAAATCTATCTTTATGTTTTCAATAATACAAGAGACCAGTGTGCCATGTCTCCTCAATTCACATTTCTCCTCTGCAAGCCTAGACCCTAAATAGTTTTCCTCTGCAAGCCTATTCACATTTACATTTCAAAGGGAAGATAGTTTTTTTGTCTGATGAAAAGAGGCAAGAAGCGCCAGAAGAGTATTTGGATATCACAGATTCCCTTTTCTTTAACGTCTACTCTCTTAAGAATTTGTAGTGCATTAGTAAGAGCAACATCTTTGCTAACTATTAAATTATATGGTTTGGCATTGTCGGATTCTTTCTGAAGGCATGCTTCCTGCAACGCTCAAATATGCTGTCGTAGATCAAATCAAATTGAACTCCAGCTCTTTCACGATTCACAATGAAAAGAATGTGATCACCTTCGACAATCTTATAGTACCTGGTTCCAAAAAAAGGAAATGTTAGTACTAAAATTTCCCCGAAATACCTGTCGTTTTATTCAATAGCAATCTCAAGTATCCGATATGTCAAACAAATACGCAAGTATGTTCAATAGTTGTCACAAAGCAAGTCGAATGTTTTCCATATCTCAAAGATAATTGGTATGAACCTAAGAACTCCTGATTAGATAAACATCAAAGTCAGTTTCCAAGACGTATCATCTTTGATGGGGTTAAGTGAGAAACATATTAGAGAAAAAACAGCAACGTGAAGGTGCAGATATCCAATTGCAAGCATCGGAAAGCAAATATAATAGCAGAAGATTAAGACTGGTTGCCTACCAGATGCCAGGTAGAAAAGGCTGGCAATCAGAATCTTTAACAACCAGTTGACTTGGGTGCTCAACTGGGAAACGAGGATGTGTCATAGATATAGTGTTGAGTGCACCATCATTGTCCCACCAATCCTCATCCCTGCAAGAATTAGATGGAACCGAGAACAGTGAGATGATGAAATTACGTATCATTCGTATAGGAATTGTTATTTGGCAGCCAAAAAGCACACCTATAGCCCTTATATGGGGGAGGGACATCTGGAGGATGGCGCCATAGGCTCATTTGCAAGATTCTAATGAACAGCAGAGGATGTATCCCTAGTATGCCAGAAGGGACTGTTATACCCATGACTTTGTTGGTACGCTTGGTAGCATAGCTGAAGTAGTACGTATTAGGAAACGTATGCAAGTGGCTGTTCAACTTGATCGACCCCTGGAGGGTAAGATCTGGAAGTATCCAATCCCCTGAAGCAAATGGACCAGCATTTCCTAAGAGGCAATCAATAAGACCCCATATTCCAATTTTTCTCCAGGATATGTTGAAGTGGTCAAACCCAAAGTTGTAATAGTTCTTTAGCCAAGGAATGTCAAACCAATCATAAATTATTACTCCAATGCGGCAAAGCTGAAGCAAAGACACAGGCCTCAAGGACTTCCCATCTTCAGGACTGTAAATGAAATCAGTCAATTAAGTAAAGACTCAAGACTTCGACAAATCATAAACGTAAACATATAACTTCAAAATAAATGTTACAAACAGATGACAGCAATGCTTTCATAACCAAACAGAGTAGAAAGGTACAGCAAATTGAAAGTGGATTTAACATAAACAGTTAAGTCTAAAACCTTTATATTATCGCTATGTAATACTGATAGGATAAATACATGTTGAATCCATTGAATAACACCTGAAGTGGTGTCTGATAATATCATCTAAGGCTCTAAGGACTACTAAAATCCAGAAAATGACACCAATAGCACAAGTGATGTAACCCATGAAGCGGGATGCGGATGCGAGGCTTTACTCACAGGTTATCCCCAAGAAAGGAAGTTTCAAGTGCATGGGGTTAATAATCCAGGATAATGAGGAGATTGATGAGGATGTCACACATCATAATGGGACAGGATGGATGAAATGGAAGGTCACATCTGCTATTTTGTGTGATAAAAATGTGCTGCCAAAACTTAAGGTAAGTTCTACAATATGGTGGCTAGACTGACAGCTATTGATATGGGATAAAGTGTTGATCAGGCAAGAACTTCCATGTCCAGAAATGAGAGTTGGAAAGATGAGGATGGTGAGACCGATGTGTGTGGGTGTGGGTGGGGGTGGGGGTGGGGGCATACCAGGAGAGATAACATTAGGAATGAAAATATTCAATTCAAGATGGGAGTGCCCCCGTAGAGGATAAGATAGTGGGCTTGAGGAGGGGTAGAGGTAGACCTAATTATTGATGTGAAATGATTAGGCAGGACATGACGCAACATCAGCTCACGGAGAACATGACCCTTAATAGAAGGGTGTGGAGGTCGCATTAGGGTATAAGGTTTGTAGGTAGTCGGGTGTATTGCTTTCCCATTCCAGGAGTATTAGTTTATTCTTGCTTTTTCGTGTTCTTAGATTTTAATTACTTGTTGTTTCTTTAGCGTTTGATTATTATACTATCTTATTGTTATTTCTGCTTATTGCTACTGCTTAATTTTACATCTTCCGTTGAGACGGGAGTTTATCGAAAACAACCTCTTAACCAAGGTAAGGTTAAGGTACACTCTACTCTCCCCAGATCTCACCTTTGGAATTACGCTAAGTTTGTTGTTGTTAGCATATATTGATATATTGAACAGCCAAGGTAGCACTTACTAGTTATCTATAAGACAATAAGATATCAAATATATTTGAACTACAGAAAATAAGATTGGTCTAGGGCAGACAAGTGGACTACAAAATAATAAGACATCAGAAACCTACTTCATTCCATCAAAGTAGGTTCTTGTAGTCCCATTGAATGCTCCAGACAATGCTGTGACGCTTAAGACCCAGTTTTCGCAAGTGTTCTCATAACCCTTAAACGCCTACAATCACAATAAGCTTAAAATTAACAACAAAAGTTCTTCCAAATTCTCAAAATCCATGAATTGATTATAAGCAGACTAACCTTATCAGCTAGCATTTGTTGCAAAACTCGAACAACCTGTGCTCCAGCCGAATGCCCAACAAAATGAATAGGGTGATCTTCATCCCATTCTGGATAATGCCCTGCTTAAAAAGACAGTAGAAAAGAATAAATTAACCATTCACAAAACATTGAACTGCAACGAACCTCTACATTGCTCAGACTCTTAAAAAATGCCGTGTCGGATTATTTAAAAGCTTTGAAGGATCCGACAGGTGTGACAACAGTTTTGGAGAGTCCGAGCAACATAGAATTGAAACTAAGCAGAGAAGCCAAAAAGTTCAACCTTGTTCATAAATTCTTCCAAATTGGGAATGCCCACAAGCTTTACTGTGTTCCTCCCCATAGTCAACCTGCCCTCCTTTCAAATAATAAAACAACTCACGAGCCCTGAAACCTAAATTCCATCAAATTTTGCACACAAAAACAAGAACAACAACATGCCAAAAAGAAGAATAACAAGCATTTCAGGTTACATCCTAAGTTGCACACATTCTTCACTTTCAATGCCGCACCCATGCCTGAATTCTCCAAAAATAAACTACTTTTGGAGAATCCTACACACACCCGTTGATATTTTTAAAGAAGCCGAACAACATATGCTGCATTAACCCACCTGTCATATACGCTAGTTAGCGACCCCAAATCAGGCACAAGAACCCTATCATCCTTCTTTTCTGCACCAGCAAAATAGGAAAGCCCACCTAATCTCTACAAAACATCACAATTCCAACACCATTATAGATAAAAATTGAATCTTTTACCCTAAGATGAGCTAAATTGAGAAAAAGAAAATACCCCTTTTCCAAAACCAAAGATTCCATGAACCAACACAATGGGAGGCAGATCTTTTGTACTTGTTAGATTCTCTTTCGAATCCTCTGATCTCAAGCTAACCTCCACATTATTCTTGTAAAAACAATCGCTTAAAGCCTGAGAAAGGTCACCAGCCACAGCTGTGCTGAATATGTAAAACCCATAAACCAAATGAACCAAAGAACTCACAAACAGCTCTGTCAATTGCAGTGCTGTTATCCACCACCTAACTATCATTTTTCTTCCTCTTATTGTAACACAAAATGATTTAAAAAATGTAATCTTCTTTTTTTTAAATAAAAAAAAAACAACCACCTCCCTTCTTCAAGAAAACAGAAACAACAATCTTTACAACAAGAATTTCATCAAATGATTAAACCCCAAAAGGGTGTGTGCAAAATAACAAAGAAAAAAGATTCAATTTTTATCTATGAAGAAGAAGGGAGGCAATCAAGAAATATTTTTTTTTCAAGTGTAAGCCTCCTAAATGGTGTGGGGGTCCTTAGGCTTTGTAGAGACTAGAGATGAAGAGGAAAATTCAAGACTTTGAAGGATAGTTTCCCACAATTTTCTCATTGCCCACCATCAACAATGTCATAACAAAAGTGACCAATCCAAGCCTCAATTTTGTAGAAAACTAACTCCACCCCCATTTGATATTTAGGGTGGGGTGGGGTGGGGCCTACCATACCTCAAAGACTGGTGGGGGTTGGTGCCAGCTGCCAAAGGGTCTTTAGATTGGTTCTACCAACTATGACACATGGATATAAAGACAGCCTTTGAAAATCCATAAAGTTGAAGCACTAGAAATTTGGAGAACAATCCAAAGATTATGCCTAAGTAATTGGAAAAAACATAGTATAGTTTAGGGGGTATAATAAGGTGCATAATCCATAAATAAAGATATAATGAAGAGTACAAGTATATAAGAAAATTCTTAAATATTTGGGGGGGGGGGGGGGGTTTTCTGATTTCTTATATGGTGTTCGATATCCACATTAAATTCTGATTAAATGATTATTTAATTTTTGATATTATTAGAGACTGATTAAATTCAAATTCGCACTAAAAATTTTACATGTGAAAATTAAAACGTCATATTTGAGGGACTCCAACCCAAGACTTTGATTTAAAATAAAAGAGCACTTATCACGGGTGTTAGGTGGAAGTTGATTCTTGCTAAGATTCTAGGAGTTTCCATTGCATCATACAAGAACAAGGAGTGGGCCCAGCAGTGGAGCCGTCTTGAGGCTGATGATTCATTTAATCTTCATTCGATAAAAAATTATATTATATATTTATAATTATATTAATATTTATATTTATATGGTAAATACTGAACCTTCTACTATTCATTTATTTATTTATTTTTCCATATTTTAATTTAAAAAATTGATTTATTAACTGAGACAAACAGGAATGAGTTGGAAAAGAGCTGGAAACTTGTGTATTGCGTTTTTATTAAACTATTAACCAGAATGGTCCTATTACACTATCCATATCATTGTTTTCGGTGTTCTAATACACGCATTTGCCTCCACGCATTTGTCCAAAGGTGCACCACACTTCCCATGTATTTGTCAATACTACAAATTCATGGTATGTATTATCTAGGGCTCAATATCTAGTTATAAAAAAAAAAAAATTACTTTTTGGATCGACAAATAGCAAATTTTAGTCAGTAGCTTAAAAGTTATTCAATATTTAGTCATCTTCTAATCATATCATATATTTATATAAGGGAACTCTAAGCTGGCCTAGCAAAAATTTCTTTTAAAGTTTATTTATTTTTAAAACTAATCTTTCTCTTTCATGAAAAGATATGATTTTTATGAAAAGTTGTGACTTTAATGAAGAGTTGCGACTTTTATCAAAAGTGGTGATTTTTATGAAAAATTATGACTTTAATAAAGAGTTGCAACTTTCATTAAAAGTTATAACTTTAATGAAGAGTTGCGACTTTATGAAAAGTTGGCTTTTATAAAAGGTTGCGAACTTTTCAATGGGTTGCAACTTTTCCAAATAGTTGTATCTTTTTTTATAAGGCACAATATACATTTATTCACACTACCCTTTGTTGTTAATAAATAGAGGGATTTCCTCTCATTTTAAAACAAAAAAAATTATGATCTTCTTCTTCTACTTTCGCAAAATTAAATATTCGTGCACTTTGCTCCTGTTGAGTGACTTACTGACACCACTGTTTTTGTATCAATAAGTTGGTGAATAAAATCGTTTCATCCTCAGAGGATGTAATTCTTTAAACATCTGGTATTGGAGGGGAATAATTTTCTTAAGGGCACATTGTGCATTCAGAAAACTCGATATTTTTCTTTCTATTTCATTCTATTATTACATATCCTAGTATGTATTTTTACACTCATTAATTTATGCTTATGATATTAATTTTTATTTTTGAGTACATGTTTTAAACTCTATTGTTTATGTTTCTGCAAAGTAATTGTCTCCGATTTTATTGAACATATACACATACAGTGCGTATATTCATTGTGCAGATAATAATTATTATACTCAATTTCAAGAATTCATGTTTTGATATTCTATATTAAATTCTATAACTTAAAAGTACTATATATAAGCTTACATATTATCTATTTTTACATAGATATGAAACTTCTCACTTATCAATTGAAGAAGATAGTTCATTATGTGAGTTCAAAAGTTATAACTCCTTTCATGTTCAAGCGTAATTTCTTTTTTAAATATGTTATAACAAATTTTTGAATTTTCTCCTAAGACATATATCACTATTGTATAACCTATGCAACTTAAATATATTTTTTATTACGAAATGCCTTTGTATATATATTCTCATTTTCTTCTTTATTTTTCTTTTGATGTTTATTAAAGAACCAATGATTTATTATTTCGTGAATAATTCATTCATTAGAGGTTCTTGAGTTATGTGATAACAAACAATAATCAAATTCATGTTAGAATATTGCTAATATTTTTGTAAGAATCTATTATTTTTTTTATTTTTAATGTATTGATATTAGTAAAAAGTTATTTACAAGTTTAACGCAATTATTATTTATAACCGCACAAAATGTGGACAAATTACCTAGTACTGAAATATTTTTTATTACGAAATGCCATTGTATATATATTCTCATTTTCTTCTTTATTTTCCTTTTGATGTTTATTAAAGAACCAATGGTTTATTATTTCGTGAATAATTCATTCATTAGAGGTTCTTGAGTTATGTGATAATAAACAATAATCAAATTCATGTTAGAATATTGCTAATATTTTTGTAAGAACCTATTTTTTCATTATTTTTAATGTATTGATATTAGTAAATAGTTATTTACAAGTTTAACGCAATTATTATTTATAACCGCGCAAAATATGGACAAATTACCTAGTACTGAAATAAAAAAGATTAATTAAAAAATTCTTATTTCAAACTTGGTAAAACTCAACAACATTAATTAGCTTGAACTTGATAAATTCAGCTTGAACTCTATAAATTGCTCTAGAAGTTTAAGATTACATAAAAAAAAATAGTATATTAAACGGAAAATGTACAAGTATATGCTTAAAATTTCAGAGACACACATTAATGAGACTAAGGTCTTATTACCCCCTAAACTCAATTTTTTTTGTAATTTTGTGCACTTCTTTGACTTACGTGGCATTCAAATATTTCGCACGCGTTTCAATTGCATGGAGTTATGAAGTGTGCCATATAAGACAAAAGGTGTACAAAATTTTAAAAAAAAAAAACTCAGGGGTGATAAAACTTTAGTTTAGTTAAGGTGTGTCTCTGAGATTTCGATCATAGTCTAGAGAGTACTTAAACATTTTTCCTATACTAAAAGTATTATAAATTGTATTTTTCTAATTCAACATGATATAAAATATGTCGTATATCATTTGACTCTCTCAAAACTAAGTTTGTGACAAATATTTTGAAACAAAGAAAATATGATATAATCTAATTTACATATCATAGAGAAAATAATTTTAAAAAGATTAAATTATAATAACATTAAATTAATCTAATTCAATTTCATTTTTGAAAAATTAATAAAAATGTGGTAACTATTTTGAAAGGAAGCAAATATCATATATCATAGTATATATGGTTAAAAAAAAACATACGTGTTTGCATGCGTAAGTAGATAAAGGGCGTAACATGCACTCTTGTTAAACCCGACGTGGGTTTAGAAATATAGCGCAAATGCATATGCCATGCTGGATTTATTTTTGTGGAGGCTGGCACATGTACAGATATACTCTATTTGACTCCTTATTTTGGGGGGGTGGAGGGGTTTCAAAAGATACTGTTAACTAATAGGCTCCATTTGTTAACAATTTAACTTGCAAATATTCGTTTGGTGGCCCTCTTATATATCATTGAAAACATTACAGATTTTGATATTATTAATATATATATATGTGTGTGTGTGTGTGTTAGCTAGGATGCAAAGAATTTTTACAGATCATAATTTGTTACAAGAGGGAATGTAGTACAAAAGAGAAAGAAGAGTCATGATTAGGAGTTTAGGGTTCTAAATTATAAGACACAAAAGAAAAATATGTTTAAATTCGCAATAGTGGAAAACATTTCCATGACCCCTTCCTTATCATTGAATTGTCAACCAATTTTGTTATGGTTCACAAGTTAATATTTGATATCTTTGTCATATTTTTGTGATATTGGTACCCCTGCTATTAAAAAACGGAAACGCAAAACTGAATAGGGACACATGACACGTACAATCTTATTCGTCGATCCAATATTTAATAAATGTCAGGTCGTAGATAAGATTATGATATTTGTATATCCGTTAGTATAAAGGGTATATATACTTTAGTTTTTGGACGACATGGACATCAATGTCCCAAAAATATGACGGAGGTATCTGCATATCATTTACGATAAGTTGGAGGTATATTTTATCTTTTTTTCTTTTATTTAATTATTTAATACAAATACAAAATCTATAAATAAATAAAAACTATTAAGTTTGCCCGAATCTATGACTTCGGTGGCTTAGCTCTGCCTCTATAGAATGAATTATGTCTTGTTCGGTTTTCGCAAGTTAAAGAATTGGGTTCTTTGACGTAAGTAATGAAACAGGAAACTTGAATTATGATTAACTACTCTCTTTTATATTCCCTCTGTTTCACAAAGAATGACCTAGTTTGACTTGGCATGGAGTGTAAGAGAATAAAGAAGTCTTTTGAATCTTGTGGTCCTAAATTAAAGTTAGGTCAAATGTATAAAATTGTTCTTTAATCTTGTGGCCTTAAACATGCCACGTGGAAAGTTCTTACAAAAAAAAAAAGGTCATTCTTTTTTAAACATACTAAAAAGGAAAGAATGTCATTCTTTTTGAACGGGAGGGAGTACTTTTATTCTAATTTGAGGACAAAGATCTCAAGATACATTTAATTGCTTTTAAACAGTGTTGTTGTACCCTTCTTAATTTAGGTTTTATTTTAAGGAAAGTGCTAAACAATTAAAATAAATTGATTTTTTTATTTTTTAATTAAAAGATATTAAAGTTAAAAATATAAAATAATTTTAAAAAATAAAATAATATAGACAAAATGTTATTTTGGCCAAATAGATTTTTTCTTGTTTTAATTTCTGCTTTTAACTGAAACACATTTAAAAACAAAAGTTAACACAAAGTTACACTGAGCCATTTTAACTAAAATTTGTCGTTTCAAATATCTCTAGTAAGATTTAAAATATGTTATTTTGATAGCTTCACTTGATAATTTGTATGTTTCACATCAAATATGCACGTGAAAAAAAAAATCAAAAAAGAAGTTCTACATCTTTTGTTTTCGATTTTTTCAGAAGCTACGGAATTTCTTAAATTTCATTTTAAATATTTTTTTCTATAACATTATTATTCTCAGTTTGTCTATGTAATAGATTTTAATTAAATTAGTTTGTTTTCTTAAAAATAATTGAAATATGTCTTTATTTTTACAAAAAAAAAAGAAGGAATTGAAATTAAGTAGGCGTTCAAGAATTTGAAATTGGAGTTTGTTTGAACATATTCTTTGGGGAAAATAAATAGAAACTAAATATATTTTTTCTTAATATGATTTATACTCCCACTTTTTGAAAGCTATCGCAATCACCCTAAAACTTAACTAATTTAATTAAAACATATAACTAAATCTTCTCTTAAAAACAGTAATACTTTTATTTTTTGCATAAAAAGCTTGAAAATAAGGCTGAACTATTAGTTGCACCAGCACAATAAAAGAAAAATAACCATAAAAGCTGTTTAATATAGTTGAGCAAAATGAAAATTGAAATTGAAAATTGAAGATGTAAACACATAATCCATTTGAAAAGAGAATAAATGGGTAGCTCTATAGTTAGGTACCATTTACCCTGGTTGGTGGATGAAGCAAATGATATTATTTTGTAAAATAAAAAATTGAGGCAAGGTCAAAAAGTAAAATGAAAAAGTAAAAATATATTTTGAGACGTTTTACAATTTTCTTAAAATAAGCTATATTTGAAATTTTCATGATCAACTAATTTTTAAATAAAATATTCTTTTTTCAAATAAATAAATAACTTTCATAGTCAAACAAATTCTAAGTTTTTCTTTCTTTTTTGAGAATGTTATTTTTATTTTATTTATTAAATAATTTTTTAAAAATGGAGTTGTTTTACTTAAATAAAATATATTCCACACACTTAAGTTTGCTTGATTGTCAAAAAATATAAATTACTTAATGAAAATAAATTTCGATGTAATATAAGTGATCAATAAAATGAAAAATTGGGTTTCAAATAAAAAGTAATGCTAAAATTATGATCCACTTATTTATTAATTGGTGAGCTACCTTTCCAACTCCTATCTCTGCATTTGTTTAAATAAAGTTTCCTTCTTATTAATTTCTTCAACTTCACCGATAAGTTGCCTACTCTAAATCTTTCTTCTTCTTTTTTTCTTAAAAAAATAAATACATCTTTATTTGGTCGGCAAGGAGAAACTCTTTAATTTAATATTGCCTTCCACACCAAATAATTAAAAGGTATAGTTTTATTAGTCTACTATATATTAAAAGTATATTTTTATAGTTGTTTATTTAAACATATCAAGAGAAATACAATTTGTTTAATATTGTACTATTTTGATAAAAAACAGTAATAATGTTTGTGTGTTAAAAGAGGGAAAGGAAAAAAAGTTTAAAATTGAGATTGCCTAACTCAAGAGTACTATTTCTTGCAAAATAAGTCCAAAAATTAAACCACTGGCCTAAATAAGAAGTAAAGGAAAGACGAAATTAAAAGCAAGCAAAAGTACGTAGTAGATGCGTGTGGAAAGAATTGAAGATTTTAGGGCCCATGTCTAAAACCAAGAAGAAATTAGATGTGATAATGACGTGGTACAACAGATCAGACTACTTTGAAATTTTAAATGTGATTTTTTTTTCTTCATATGAAGCGTTTTCACTTTATTAAGACTTAATATAATATAAATTTAAATTAATCACATTATATACTGTGTGTTAGGCATGCAATTTCGTAATATAATTGAGAGTTTCCAAAACAAGATTTTAGAAGAATGGTAGAGACTGTCTTTGTCGGTGTTTATTACTTTTCTATGATATATAATACTTTTAACTAGTTACGAAATGTGTACAAATTCAATATTTACTTACAAATTTATTTGTTAAGTGGTGTTAATTAAACAATATTTGTACAAGTTCAATATTTACTTACAAATTTATTTGTTAAGTGGTGTTAATTAAACAATATTAAATTAATCGTATTAAGTGTAGTATATATATATATATATATATATATATATAATAAATATTATTGACATTGATAAATTTGAAGTGGTATTAATTAAATAATTTTAATTTTTCCCTAAAATAAATAATATATATTTGTGTTGCATTCTTTTTAGGAAATTATTACCTAACTAAACAATCTTTGTTTTCATATTCTCTAAAATTTTCTACCATGTCAAAATATTACCAAAATCTCTATTTTTCTTTTCTTCTCTCCTTTTGAGATACATAACTCAAAGTTCTCTAACCCAATAATTTTTGTTCCTATTTTCACGTCTAAAGTAAGACAACAGTTGCCTTCATCACTTCATTTTTTAATTTCAAATTTATTCTCTCTAGTTCATCGATTTCTAGTTCCTAAAGAGGTAGAACTATTTCTTCATCCTTTTTTTCTTTCCAGTTCTTGAATTATTGTTTTAAAAGAAAATCTTTTTAGCTTTTTCATCTACAATTTCTGATACATATGGATTCTGATGATGAAAAACTTTCATGAAAATAGATATAAACAACGAAACGACTTAGTAATCATGAAAATTTTGAGAGCGAAAAAGTCGAAAAAGGATGAAGACTCGAGTAGTAAATTTACTGTTGGAAAAACACCCAAAAAGGAGGGAAAAGTTGGATCTGCACGACCATCACTATCAAACTTGCATATTTTTAATGTATCTCATTTACTTTGATTCTAAAATTAAATTTTGTTAGTGTTATCACTACTTCGATATATCATAGCTACAACAACCTTTGTTTTAGATAATGTATCATGTTTACATTTAAGGTATTGATACATAACTCCAATATTGTCGAATCTTTGAGTAGTGTTTATTCTGCTAAAAATAAATGTACTTGATACATAAACACTACGTAATGTATTATTTATATATATCAAGTTCTATAATGTATCTTCAATCCTATTCAAAATTAAATTATATAGACAGTATCAAAACAATTATGTGTTATGTATCTAAAATCTTTAATGTTTGTTTAGTCTCATCCAACTTAGAGGGTTATGTATATGTATATATTATTCAATAATAATCTTGATACATGAATCATATTGCTCTATAATTAGAGCACTATGTATCAGTTCCAATAATAGGTATAGGATACATAACGATAACATTGTTGACTATTTTATTATGTATCAAATTATGATATCTATATTTTTAACTTTTATATTTCAATTTTTATGATACATTGTAGAGCGCATTGCGTGATTTATGAATTTGATATTTAATTTTATGTTTCTTTCCTTTTTAAGCACAGTAGAAAATTTTTTGTTTCCCTTTTTAGCGCAAAAGTAGGATTCATCTTGTATCAGAATTAATGTATTCAGATGGTGATTTATATATCCGGATGGTAACTTATGTATTCAGAGGGTACAAATTTTAAGAGATTATTGTAATTAGAAAAAGAGTAGGATATAATGTAATTTACTCTTTACACTATGTGATATATGTAAGTTAATCATCTTTTGATGTGCAAATTTAATGTGAAGGGGCTCACTAGAATGTCCATAATTAGAGTATTTTCTTCATTGACAATTGATTTTAATTTTTACTTAAAATAATTACAAAATTTACTCAAATGTTACCGATATTCAAAGTAATAGAACTATAACTAAAAGACATAAATAAAGCATAATTTTGAACATAGATAATTTTCCATACCTCAAGTTCTTAAATATTTAAAAATATTTCAGTAAATAAAATGTATATAATTTAATATAAAGGGAAAAACTGCAAGGGCGGAGCCACCTTGTGCAAAGTGGATTCATTCGAACCCCCTTCAGCTATTTCATATGTCTATTTCTACATATTTTGAACCCTCTTATTGAAAATCTTGACTCCCGCCTTCGAGAAAAAACATAAAGTTGTAAAATTTATTACGTGAAATAACACTTTTCTTTTCTCTGCATTTTTAACGTGAAATTTATTTTAATTACCACTAAATAATTTAGTGGTAATTTTTTTTTTCGTTCGACCAAAAAAAAATTACCACTAACTTATTTAGAAAAAAATTCGGAGATAATGAAGTGTATATGACCGATATTTAGAAAATTCACTAAATCATTTATTTAAAAAAAATGAAGTGTATATGACCGATATTTAGAAAATTCACTAAATCATTTATTTAAAAAAAATTGTTACTTTTTTTTAATGTTCTTTGGAGTTCCCACTTCCCACCTTCTGTTTTTTCATGTCTTTATTTTGTGTATCTCATATATAAAATATTAATACACGTGTACACACAACACTCACACAATTATACACATAACATATAATTCCTTTGTATGTATATGGTGTATATGTCACTATATTTGTAGTGATATATATGAGTTGCAATAACATACACTTTATATACATCAGATACACTCTAAATACACTTTGCATACACTTATTTCACAACTACTAGCATACACCTAACATACAAATAACATATATCCAAAATACAATTATATCATCGTTCAACCATTAAAAAAAGAAAGAAGATAAACCCATCATATTCATCATCAAAAATCATTGAAACTAACGTTCATTCTGTCGTAACAATACAAAATTCCTTTGAATCTTAGATATCAAGGAGCTTTCCACTATCCTCCCCCTCATTGTTTGGTAGCTCGTTTAGACATTAAAATTTGTGAGATTTTGCAAAACGTGTTCAATTCTAGTTGAGACTCTCTATATGCATTTGATGCTAGTTAGAGTTCTTAGAGGCTACTCTATCCTAAACTTTAGCTCGTGACTATATAAAGGTAATATATTCCCTTGAAAGGCATCTAGAATATTTCGCAAATTCAGAAAAAGAGATCAACATATGTCAAAGTCTTCTTGATAATCAAATACTTCAACAATATCCACAAATCCTTTCATGGAGATGAAATCCGAATCCTCCTAGTTCGAAAAATACTCTATTAACGGCCCTTGAGAGTTGAGTTATAGAGAACAAGTCCAAATCCTCGTAGATCGAGAAATACATTACAAACGCCCTTGAATTATGGAAAATGGTAAGAGAAAGAAAAATCAAGGGAGGAATAAATTTTTACTCATATTGTTTAATCAATAATATCCTTGTTTCTTCAAATTTTATTTATGGTTGATTTGTTTTCCATATGTTTAAAATTCGTTACAAACGATTAATAAGGAGAAATATTATACATGTATTTGATCCTGCATAGGTAATACTATCATATATGGTAGTATGTGTAAAATTAATGCTATATTTGAATTACAATTTCCAATTGTGCATAATTAATACATGTATAAGTTATGAGGAGTCTATAAATAATTATGTGCAGAATAGAAAAAAAGAAATAAATAGTACACGACTAACTAAACCCTACGTAACTAATCTCGAAATTTCGTAATGAAGTCGTGTGTGTGTTTTGTTTGGGTGAAAGTAATGGGCTTAAATGTATACTCTCTACAAAAATTGGTATCTATATATATATATATATATATATATATATATATATATATATATATATATATATATATGATATGAAGTTTGCATACAAATATTTCTAATACGTGCAAAGATGTATGAGAAGTCGCCCTCAAATGCAAGATATATTAAATTGTTGGTATTTTCATAGGTATAGCAAGATGATCGATCAACATCTACTCATATAATGCATATTGGTCCATCACAATTTATGTTACAAAGGTCCACAAATGTCATCTTTCATTCTTATCCTCATTGTGTGTTGTTTGTGGTGAAAGAGATGGGCTTAGGTAGATACTCTCAAGAAAATTTGATAGGCCTTTGAAACATAATTATATAAAAAGTAAACACACTACCATCAATATGCACCACAATCCATATGATTTTACTGTTATAATTGAAGAAAAATAATAATAATCATATTTACAAGTAAACAGTACTGCACACCTACCTAAGAGTACAAAATAAAACCTCAAACCTAATATAAAATAAATAATTTGTCTATCTTTTTGAAAATCAAACTAATGAGGTATTGGGTGACTTTTCATTACTTTTTTTCAAGTGTTCGATATTCGTATTATTTCGAACTTCAATTAATTTGAAATTGCACTACATAAGTTTCGACATGTTTGGTATGAAATTGCAATATGTTTTTCAAGAAAAATGTTTTGAAAAAAATATTTTATTTGAAAAATAAGTGATTTCTTATTTAGTTTATGATATTTGATTAGTAAGAAGAAAACAGTGTATCTATTTAATATGTAATATATAGAGTGCTAATTATTTTTTTCTTAAAGATTGCGTGAAACCTTATCATGACTAACAGGGAGTGGAGACCGGAGATAGTAACACCTATTTAATATCATTTCTTGGTTACATACAAATTCACGTATCTAAAAATGAGTAATTTTCTAAAGGGAAGTGCTAACTGGCCAGAATTTTGTGACCAGAATTTGACCAGAATTGACAAAAGACTAATTAACTTTCTTTCCTTTAAAGTAAATTAAGTCTTTATTACTACTATTTTCTAGACTTCTAGAAATACGTGTAGACAACAATTTTATGTTTAATGAATTAGAATTAATATTAATTGTGTGAAGAAAATTATTTCATAAACTTTATAATGTGTGACTCATTACAATCTAACTTCATCTAATTTTAATTCTTCCTAATTCTCTCTTTCTTTGTTCCTTTTTCTTCATCTTTTTTGTCATCCTTTCTCCTTTCTTTTCCATTATATATAAAATTAAATTATACAAATTTGTAATTCTATAAGATATATTTGCATACATTTTATCAATAGTTTTCTAATTTTGAACTTGCAAAATAACATTTACTTATTTCTATTATATACAAATCATCCAATTCTAAAATCGAACACAAAAAAATATATATATAATATCTAACTTCATACTACAGTTATTATTTTTTTGCGAATAATATCACATTTGTTTTCTTTATTTTAATTTCTTTATAGTATATTTAATGCATTATCATACTAAATTTAAAATAATATGGTTTGATTATTTTTTTTCTTCACTACTATGCTCATTTGAATATTATATCTCATAATCGTCTTTTAAAATAAATAAAATATTTTTCATGATAATAACAAATCTTTTTTAATAAAGTTTGTACTTTAATGTGATAAATACGGAAAGACGAGTTTTGTGGGAGAAATTTAATAATTAGATGAATTTTGTATATTAAAAAATAAGAAATAATTTTCGTGTTATATTTTTTTCTGATATTTTATAGTGAAAATATGACATAACACTATAAATAAGTTAATTACATTTAAGGTAATTTGGAAATTTCCTTTAATGTGATACTTCTCACAATGTTCAATAATATATTTGATGCTTCTCACATGTGATTTTTTAAAAATATTTTTATTTCAATGATTTATTTCAGTCTTAAACATCTATTTGTGGATTTATTTATTCATCATTATCTAAATATTTTGTTCAGTTAATAAGAAAAATATCTTTTTGTGTATGTGTATAGTTCATTCTATTTATTTTAAAAATAAATATTGTTCAGTTAATAAAAAATTGGACGTTTTAGTTAAAAAAGTATTTTTGAATTGTACCTTAAAAAGATGTTCATAAGGTACTAATGCATACCTTCGAAAAATTAGTTTTCATTTAAAATAAATCTCTTTATCAAAGAAAACAATTATATTTCTCATTAATAATAAGTACAGGTGACTACTTCTTTACTTAAGATTATACTTAATTATTTTATTAAGCGTAGATTCAAAAATAAATAGTTGAATTTTTCTTTAAATATAATCAACTAAATAGATTAGACTATAATATAATGGATGTTTTTCAAGAGAAAAATAATATTATTTTGGTAATTAGATATTTCTAAAAATAATTGATGATAAGACATTTATAACTGTGCCACGAATAACACATTTTTATGGCCAAAAGGATTTTCCCATTAGGATATACATGTTTAAAAAATTATTCATTTAATATAGAATTTTTAATCGAAGGAGACAATTAAAATTCATGTTAATAATATATATGTGTTTTTAAATATAATTCGAAAAATATTTCAATAACGATAATCAAAATTCAAAATACTTTAGAATTGATAAAAATCAACACATTATAGAACTATGTAATTTAATTTTTTAAGAATAATAATTAAATATGTAGGTTAATTTTTTAAATATGTAGTTTTAAATACGTGATTTTTTTAAAAATATAACATTTAAATATGAAGTTTAATTTTTTAAAACATAATAATTAACAATTATCAAAACTATAACATTACGGTGTAACTATCTTGGTTTGTGGTGAAATAAGATCGACACTTATGAACTATATAATTTGTAATATTTCTTTACTATGTCGATATCTACCTATTAAAATATTTTGAAATTTGACTGTTATTATTGAACTATTTTACATTACATTTTAAAAAGAATTTTAAAATTTAATTAAAAAAATTATTGAAAATTGAATTTAAATAATTATTTAAATAGATAACTTAAATTATTTCATAAAATAAGTACGATAAAATTACTTAATTTAAAAATTCTTGATCTGTTTCAAAAAAATATTAATTTGAGAGAAAAATATATATATTGTGACTACAACTACGTATACTTAATATTTTAACATATCATTTAACAAAACAACAAATAATACTAATAAAGAAAAATATATATGTGATGAAACTTTGATCTAGTCCATGTTTAATAAATTTGTGTTGTCATTATCATCGGAGAATTAATAAATTTGTAAAATATTGGGATAATGGCAACTCAAAACACATTAGACCTGATAATTGTCAATAGTTATAGAAATCATGTGTATAGCTCATACATGTCGAACTAAAGAGAGTCATATATTAATAGTATTGATCATTAATAGTATTAATCAAACAAGACTTACCTCCTCCTATATTACGTAGATTTGATGAATTGTAAATTATTATTTATATTTATTACTAAAATGACCTCCAATTTAAGTAATTTTTTTAATTATTATATTTAAATAAAATTAAACTATATATTTAAATAATTTTTAAATGTAATTTATAAAATGTTGAGATAATGACAACTCAAAATACATTAGATCCGGTAAATATCGACAATTATAGAAATCGTGTGTATAGTTCATATATGTCAAACGAAAGAGAACAAAATATTAATATTATTAATCATACATATTTCATCCCTATATTGCGTCGTTTTGATAAATTTTGAATCATTACTTATATTTGTTACTAAAATGACCTTCAAATCCTAATTAAGTATTTTTAATTATTATGTTTGTATAAAATAAATTAGAGTTAAGTAAATTCAGTTATCACAAATATTTTGGCCATAATCTGTTGTAATATTAGTTAAGTGATTATTTTTATTATAATACAACCAACAAGAATATAATGTGATTCAAAAAATATTTTTTTTCTATTGATGTCATAATTGTTATTTTTAAAACATAATTGAAAGATATTTTTTATGGGTCATCCAATCTACTTAATGATCAATGTGCTCTTTGATAGAATTTGTAGTACATAGGGATTCCATAGTACATAATTGACTATGCAATTCTCAATAATTGATGCAATTAATTGTTTTTAATATGTTGGAAATATGATAGAAGAATATAGAGATCCAAGAATAGCTTCCTTCAAGAATATATTTAATTTTAAGTTAAAAGGGTAAAAATGTCCAAAAATGAACTAGTTTATAGTGTGAATGGGTCTTTTTACCATTCTGGCCAAATTCTGATCAACATTTTCTGGCCAAAAGGATTTTTCCTTTCCTAAAACTATATTTGATATCTTCTTGATTATGTGAAACTCCGGATCATTTTTTTTTATTTTTAAAAGAAGATAAAAAAAGAAGATAAAAACATCATTTAATATGAATTAAGGAAAATTTCCAGAAAATGAAGAGACATTTTTAACCCCTAAGATTAATAATAAGGAAAATTGAGATTCACTGGATGAAAGAAGATACATTATTAATCTGAAATCAACATTAAGGATGATTTAAAGGGTAACTTAGAGAAATTTCAACGAATATAATAGTTAATTATTTGGAATGTGCTAGTTTGTAATGTTATGAAATGTTATCATATTTTGGTGTATTTAGATATGTTCAGATATATGTATTTAGGGATATATGAGGTCAAAATTAGGTGCAATTTACTTAAGGTACATTCTATCCAAGTAGATTCACATGTATTTGGGATACATCGACAAACTCCCCATAATATCGTTCCTCACTCTCGAATCATACACGATATATACATATACATATATTAGTGCGATTTGTATGTATTTGGATTACATATATAGACTTATCTCTCTCTTCTCCCTCCCATCTCGTTCACCACTCCCGAATCATACAAGATACATATGTTAGTGCGGTTTGCATGTATTTTGGTTACATAGATAAATCTTGCTCACCTCCCTTTCTAATTCACTATATCGAGTAACAAAACAATATGTATCTAAGTGAATAAAACATGTATCTAGATGTATCTGACTTGAAATTTGGTATGAAATTATATTTAATCCTAATATAAACTATAAGTATTTCAAACTTTATATGAGAATTAGTAAATATGATAAGAATATTCATGTAATTATATAATTTCTCCTAATATAAAATTTAATATGAGAAGAAAAGACAAATTTAAATTATTTTTAGTATGTTAAAGAGCATTTTTAATCCTCATATGTACTTAAAAGTGACCTATAATAAGTAAGACTTCCTTTACTCTTACTCTTTCTATTCAACTCATTAAGTTTTGCATACACATTTGCTTGTACATTAAGCAAAGAAATGTAATGATCTTGACACCCTTTGTGAATACCAAAGTGTAGTCCAATTTAAGTCTTTTTTTTGCCATCCTCTTTCTTAAAGGTTAAATGATGATGAAAAAAAGTATCTCCTATTAAAATAATGTCTTGGCTCTTAGAATTTCTAACTTCCATTTTCATGTAAACTATTGATTATATACTCTCTAATAATTTAGTACCACTTGATTACTGGTGTGCTAAATTATAGATGATGTTTGACGCACCAAAAATAACTAAATTATTACTACTTCTTATGTAATGATTTTCTAGATTTTGATATTGATCATATATATGCTTACTAATTTTCAGTGAATTTTAAAAACTTATCTTTGTTTGCAATTTTTGAATTTTAACTTCCAATAATGTTAAATGACAATATTAAAAGACATTTTGATATATTTTACATATCTTTCTTTTAAGATCATAAGATTCAAAAGACTATTTAATTTTTCTTAAACTTTGTATTAAATTAAAATTAGATAAATAAATTAAAACAAAGAAAATACATATATATCTTATCATTATTAGTGTAATCTTAGTAGTTTTTTTATTTATGGAATAAGGTGGTATATTTTAGAATTAAATTTGGGATACGTTTATACCCTCAACTAAATAAAATATACTTAATACTGATATCCTCGCCTTATTATACCATCAAACTTAATGTCATTTTATTCCACTTCTCAAAAGAAAAGACAAAAACTCTCAAAATTACAATTCAAACATATGATTAAGTGTGGTGTTATTGATAATTTCTTACAATCACATATTAATAAAACATATAATAGATTATAATTTAATTTATGTATTATTTTATAATAAAATAAAATAATTAAGCTATATTATAATTAGAAAAATAACACTCAAAATAAATAGAACATAAAAAAGAAAAAAAAGCATATTATATAAAATATTCACTATTTCCTTTGCCAATTTACAGAATAACAAGTAATTTTGATGAATAGAAATGTAAAAGAATAAAAATAAGATTTTAATTAAGAACACCGTTGATTTCTACCAGGTCCACCGTAATAAAAATAATTACCCCAAACAGTATTAATGCCACCTTGAATATCATAACAATTAGGATGATCAGCTAATACTTTGAGATTAGATAATGGTATTAAACTATTATCCCAATCAACAACTTGTAAATTTCTAAAATAAGATGCTTTTCCAAAACCTTGACCAGCAAAATGTCCACTTCCCATTTGTGTTGATGTATGAAATCCTCCATTTCCTCTACTATTCACTATTTCACCTCCAAATTGTATCATACTTGCTGAACCTCTAAGATGTGTGAACAAAAATGATGGCCAATATCCTACTAATACTCCTGAGCCAAATTCTAACCACCAATGGCCATGTTTTGGATCCTGCATAATATAATTTGAAAAGTTAAAATTAAAACAAGGCTTTGAAATTGTTTGGTAAAGAATGAGTCGAAAGAATCTTACAAAAGCACAAACAAAATGATTGTTTCCACTGAAAAAATAAATACTCCAATACTTTTTCTTTTGTCCATTTTCATGCTTTTAGTTTTTTATTAATTAAATAAATGATTAATGATCATTTTGCATTTTCTAGTACGAAAAAAACTAAAAGACACAAAAGTATGAAGAAAAGATTATAAAAAAAGAAAAAAGACTATCATCGATTTTAGTTAAAGATGAGTAGTACCCCCCTTTAAAATGAACCTCTTTAGTTGCTTAATTTTAATTTAAAACACATTTCATTAGGGATTTTTTTTTAATTAAAATGTGTTTTTAGAAGAAATGATGTTTGTGTTGGATGCGCGAACTAATTCCCACATTAAAAGTTGAAAAAGAAAAGAAACAATTCATATATAAGATGTAGAATTCTGTTTTTTTGGAAAAATTGTGCGCCTTTATCCCAAGCGCAACAATATTACACACCATGTAAGAGTATTTTGAAACTATTCTGATTTCCAACAACTATTTGTATAAGAGTCAATGATTCAATTAGGCGAGTGAAGATGACAGAGTGATGGCGTAGGGGTGTGGCTATAAGGTCTTTTTACCCATTGTCTATTGGGTCGGTGCTAGTTCAAACAAAGATTTATTTTTTAGGCCTGCGAACTAATTTCCATAACAAATTTTTTTTAAAAAAACAACATATATAAAATATAAATTTTGGCCATTTGAAAAATTGTACAATTAAAGTGTAATTAAAGCCTCAATTTATCTCTATTGTTGTATAGAGAAATGTAATTACCTTCCAAATCATGATGCTAATATCATATTGACCACCATTATAAGAGGATGTTGGAGAAATTGCTGCCCCAATTGCTATTCTATTATTTGTCTGAACAAATCCTGAACACAATAAATTGTAGCATCCTGTGGCTTGGTATGCATCACTCTGGGGGAAAAAAATCATTTAAACAAAAATTAATAAATAATGCAATAGTTTTACTTTAGTTTTGATTTTTTTTTTAATGGATTTCTACATGATTAAATCAGAACTCACGCAAGGGGAAGTCCCACATAAAACACTCCCAAACAGAGAACTCGAACCCGAGATTACTAATTAATAATATGAAGGAATACTTATAACACTCCGCCATAACCTTAATTTGTAATACTTTTACTTGAATTAATAGGTGATGTCAATGAACTAAAAATACTTACAGTCCAGTAGGTGAAGAACCTTGGATAATTGTCACCATATAACTCTGGACTTACCTGTTATAATTAAATGAAATAATTTAGAAAACTATACATTGTAAATGCTGATAATACAGAAAAAGATTTGTTGATATTGAAAGGTAGCTGAAGATTTAATGACATGCTTTAAATGACACTAAAGAAAATGGTTCACTCTGTTGATCAGTACTATCCTCTATTTCAGTACATGTCACATTTAAATCCCAGAAACCGCGTTTTCCATCAAAGTATCCAAAAATAATATATGATCGACATCTTGTTACACTGATTTATCATAATAATTAATACTCCATGGTAACACATATGCCATAGGAAGTATCGCTTCCTTCTTATTTGACAGGGGACTAATAATATTCTTAGGTAGTGACTACTCTTTCTAAAGACAAGGTTATTCATATTTTGATTCGAGTTATCATGTCAGACTTGATACGAAAATTTAGTAAATAAATCAATAGTAAGAACATACCTGCCAACCAGCTTCAATAGTATTAAGATCATCACCAAATGAACCAGAAATAACCCACATTTGTGATAAACTAAACTCATATTGATTGGTAACTTTAGGTGCCCACACATTTATACTTGCTTTTGCACCATAATATTGATCTCCAGTTACATATCCTACTGCATGCTGTAATTCCAAAAACAAATTAAAAAAATGTAAGAGGGTCGATTTTTTTTTTTTTTTTTAAAATTAATTGCTGTTTTACAAAATTGATTAAGAGGAAAAATAAATAATTACATTATTTTGTGAGGAGAAATAAATGGGGTATCTTGAAAATGCTATACTTGATTTTTGATGATAAAGTTTATGTGACTATTATTTGAATATAGAAAAAGATGAAGGGAAAATGAATTTAAATATGGAAAAAAGAAAAAAAAAATGAAAGTCGGCATGAACTAAAAATAGTAACTTGACAAAGCATTTCATAACAAAAAAATGTTAAAAGTAACAACTCATAACAAAATCACTTAAAGTTGTTGAAATTTTATTCTGAAAATACATTAGTTTGATATGAAAATACATGTCTAATTCTAATATTGTTTAGACTCTTTAAAAAGGAACGACTCTTCTGGTAAGTTTAATTAGGTAAGAGACAAACCTCATGGCCATTACTAGTAGTGTCTCTACGAAGTGGTCTTTTAATTTTTCTACCAAATCTTCGAATAGAGCTAGCTCTTAGAATGTCTTGTTCTTTTGTTCTTCTAACTGGAATTGTTCCTTGTGGACATGTTTCACCAGACATGCTCCAAAGTTGGAAATTTTCAAATTCCATTGAATTTATGTTGTGTCCTGATGATCTTGGCCTCTCAGCTGGCTCCTATAATATATTAATAAATATCTTCTTTAGTACAAATCTAATTAAAAAATATCTGAGACGGAATTAAGAGATTCGAGTCTTCATAGAGTAAAAAGTGATTCCCTTGGGGAGCTACAAGAAAAGCAAAACAAATCAAGCCCCTATATGTGGACTTTGACTCGATACAAATCCTGATTAATAGAGTCAGATTGGTTTACCAATGGTTTTTGGCCTTTTAGTTGAGGATGATCGAAAGCAGGTTGTTGATGTGATAATACACAATCTATAAGATCTCCATCAGGACTCTACATCACAAAAAAATTCAGAGAGTTAGAAGAAGCTAAGAAAAAGAATGATGAGAGAAAAAAATAACAAACAATGGAATTGGGAATTAATACCTTAATTGTCTTGATAGAAGGTTTATTGATTTTCATGAGATGTGATTGAATGTCAAAAGTTTGGTTGAATTGTTCTAGTGATGACAAAACAGGACAAACAGAGAAGAGGAAGAAAACAAAAATGTAAATGATTGGTGAAATATTCTTGGAAGCCATAACATCAATTTTTGAGGAATTGTAACTTCTTCTTGTTTCTTCTTCTTCTTCTTCTTCTTCTTCTTGTGTTGTTGTACAATAACATTGGCATTGTATTGTTGTGTAATGATGTACAAAACACAAATTATCCATAATTACCACCACAAATTCAAGAAAATCTCAAAAGGTCTAGCTAGTACAACATGTTCATGACTATTTTTCACTAATACCAAGAATTCTCAAAACTATATATTATAATGGAATTCTTCTTCTTCTTCCCCCTCTTCTAAATTCTGTCTGACTAACAGCAACTCCTAGGCATGAGCTAATATAAAATGTACAAGAATAATGGGTTGTGCACCTGTTTTTTAGAGTTTCAATTTAACTCCATGTGGGTTGTGCACAAATAAATACTACTCTATTTAGTTGTGATCAAGACATGTACTTTTGTAAATTTATATTATAAAAAAAAAATGAAAATGGGGGAATTAATTGAGTGGAGAGAGGGCAGACCCCAGACTCAAATATGAGCTTCTTGGAGGATGGAGTTTGATGTGGGTTTGGGGGGTGGGAGGTGGGGTAATGGGAGGAGTGTTTCCAGTCTCCAATACAAAGACTGAAACTTTAACTTTTCTATGTCAAATTATATTTTATCCCTCTCAAAAGCTTATTTTATTATAGTAAAGAGACTATATATACTTCACATATATAGTTTTATTTGTTATGTATATTTTTGTTTATATAATTTTCTTCTCAATATACAAATAAATAAATATATATATATAAAATTTGTATTTATATATTTACAATTTTTTCAGAATTTATACAAATTAAATTTATCAACATGACAATTAATTACATTAACATATAGAATTGTTGAATCTATGTATAATTAGAAAAATTCTGAATTTATATAATTACGAATCAAAGTATACAAAATTTGAATTATATAATTTTTGAACGTGGGCCACGTAATTATAACTGTAAGTTAGTGACGAATGATAATTCAATTGAATTATAATTATATTAACTAAATAAGTAATATATGTTCGCTTATCCCCATAATCTTCTCATAATTGAACACTACAAAAGAGCAATTTCTCGATAGGAAAAATAGTATACTCCCTTTGTTCTAAATAATTTAAGTTTGACTATAAATTTAAACATGAAATATTTAAATTATTTAAAATGCAATTTACGTATTTAAAAGTATGGTAAAAACTTCAATTCAAAATATTTAGGAGGTGTATAAAAAAAATAGTATGGTCAAAGAAAGATTTGTAGTAATTTAAAATTTTAAAATGTGTGAAATAAATAAAAATGAAGCATTGTGTTGAATTCTTCAAGTGAGCGATTATATTTATTAAAATGACACTTATTTTAAAATAGACTGCGATTAATATTTGGAGGAGGTCTAGGGTAGGGGTGGGGGGTTTGTGGTTTCTATTATTCTTTGCTTGATGTTTGAAGACAGATAGGAATTAGAATTACACTTCATTCCGAGTGTTTCAAAGTTCTTTGCTTTAGGTGTTTCTCTTTCTCACTTCCCTAGATGTTCTTTCTGTCAGCTTGTTGCTATTTTATTTTTCACCCTTCATTCCAAATTATTATATTCAGAATGAGTTTTAAATTATTATTTTTAATACATGGATAATTTATTTATAGATATAATCAGATCATTTAAGCGTAATAATTCGTTCAAAAATAATATAAGAGAATTTTTACAAAAAATAGAATGTCAACTAAATTTGAATATGTGACAAATTGAAGTAAATTTGGAACCTTCTTTGCTACTTTACTATAATATTTTCTTATATTAAGAAGATTTATCCATTTTTTTATATAAACTAAATTTGCACGGTATTAAGTATATATATATATATATATATATATATATATATATATATATTATTGTATGGATTGCTAACTTGTCATTTTAGAAGTTGTCGTTTTCTAGAGAAAATAAATTTTTAATAACATACAAGACGGAAGTCACCCTTCAGATTTTAAGAATTAAACGGATTTTTTAAATCGCAACTTTCATCTAATTTTTAGATATTTTAAATTTACTAATTTTTATAATTTATATTATCTTTAAGTTATTTTTAAATAAAAATATTATTTTAGAAAATAAAGAATATTGTGTCCAAAATTAAAAAATTAACTAATAAAATCCAAACGATATTATATAAATTTTAAAAGTTTAAAGAAGTTTTGCAAGATGGATGTGAATGTTTTTACCTTTAATCAGGGATTTCAAATTTAAGTCATGAGTTATAAAATAAATTTTTGATAGGGAGTATTTTCTCTCGAATGGACCCTATACGGCCTGAATTCGAATCAGTTGACTTTAATACAAATACCAAATATATATATAAAATCAAAAATAAATAAACTAAGAGCTAGAGAGATGAATAGAGTATTTACTAATGCGTGACATAATACTTGTTATCCTTGATAAAAATATACTGATCATTTGAGAAGTTTATGATAAAATCAACTCTTTTTTCTTATTTGTTCAACTTTTTTTAGTAATAATTTAAAAATTATATCATAAATTGTAAATAACAATAAAAGTAACTATCTCCTTTAGTTAATGTATATTTCTTAAAATCTCATAATAGAAACACGATAAATATTTTAAGAAAACGGAGAAATCAAAATTAAGAAGGCACGCGCGCCTGTTAAAATGCATGTGCATGCGCGGCCCTTTCGGGCTCCGTTCTTTCCCCTCTGTGTGTATGGGACACCTCGATAAATAACAATTTTTTTATTTTATTCTTAATAAATTATGTTATAGTACTAGTAACATTACTAGTTTAAAATTATAAGTTCTAAGAAAAACTATAATTCTCATACTTACTCAAACAACAATTATATAAAATAAAATGAAGTATTAGTCTTTATTGGATTTGTTTAATTAATAATAAATAAATTAGATAATTTAAACTTATAGTTAAATTTAGGCCGAACTCATAAACATATATCTAAACTTGTTGGTTTTCCCCTTCAGGCACCTCAATTACATCATTTTTCTAGAATCACTGAACCATTCATAATTTTTTTCTTTTAAACACTGTTGATTGATTTTGATCGATTTTTCTATTATATATGCCTTCAATTGTGTTTGTATTGTAATCATTTTCGTTGAAGGAATGAAGACAAATTTTGTGTTCGTCTCATTTGTTTTCTAATGTGTTCAAATGACTTGAAGTAAAACACAATTATTTCGAAAAATTTCACTATCAATTAGACTAATGAGTTCTGGAACAACATATATATCTTCTATCAATACCCCTCACAAAATCTGGTTCCACATCAGCCAACGATGTTTAAAAGGAACAAATTATGGATGATTCAATGATTTAATAGAAAAACAACATAGTTGGAATACCTGAGAGAAAAATCCAACAAATTTAGAGGTCTATTTATGTATTTGGCGAGAATACATGCACATCACATAATTATTGTTAAATAATCGATATGTATATATATATGAAAGACAGTTAGTATATTACATTTACTTGTTTGATATAAACGTCAGGTATAGATAAATATTTATTGAGCATTACTTGTAGATCAAATTAGAAAATAACCATATAATGATGATCATAAGAGAGGATGAATTGACAAGGACATGTCAAATAGAAGGACTGACTACAATTCCTTAGTTAAATTTCATATCACAATAACGAAGTAAAGTGATAAGCTTTATAAGGTATAACAAAAAGTTACATGATATGTATTTTTTAAACTCAATGATGGTATAGTTCGAGAGACAAAATCTTTAATATGTCTATTTGGCCACAAGGCTAATACATATTATCGTCACAATATATATATATATATATATATATATATATATATATATATATATATATATATATATATATATATATATATATATATAATATTAGCGACTGACACTTCCTTATATGATGATGGGTCAAGACCTAATGAGGAAACTGAACCTTATAGGTCGGGAGTGTATGAGACACCAATGACCAGGGGCGGAGCCACGTGCATATAAGGGTGTCCAAACCCTACGTTGGAAAAAATACCCCGTATAAATAAATAAAATGAATAATGATATACGAAGTGATTAAATAACATATTTTAGACATCCTTGACACAATAAGCTATTGTAATCCAACGGTTTTAGACATCTTGAATGTTAAATGAGCACACTCGCGTGTTTGAATTTCATGAGCAGCAGATTTTTTTTCCCTTTTATAAACAAGCTTTTGTTGTGCAAATATTTTTGCAATTTTTCTTTTTTCTTTTTGGATTGAAGTTCCTATAGGTTTATTTGAAAAAGTATTGAAAAGATCACCCCGGAGGCCTATAAGAAAGAGTAAATTGATATCTTAAATCTTTGAAACACCCCAAATTACTTACAATAATAACAACTAGTATATGTGTTTATCATTACAACGTGCACTAGAGATGGGCCAAAAAATTTAATTTATGCATTATAAATCATAATTTAATTTACACATTGAGTCTTTTTATTAAATTGTTTATAGATATCAAAATAAATTTTTAATCTTAAAATAAAATTTAAATTTAAAATATTGAGTTAAACTGAACTCATAATATACATCCACTTCTGATTGGTGCTATGTGAGGTAACTTTTTGTTTTACCTTAACATTATTTTATACGGTATCTTTCGAATCAATTTTTAAATTTATTAAAACTATATCCTAATTAATATGAATATTATACTAAAATATACTGATATACTACAAATTTTTTATTATTATTCTAAAAAATATATAATTATTATGACCAAATAAAAATGAACTAGGGAGTAGTGAATTTAGAAATTAGTGCAACCATCTTCTTTCACGCATAACTAAATCACATTTTTATTTTAACTACGGAAAAGGGTTAAAATTGCCTCTGAACTATGTGAAATAGATCACTTATACCCTTTATTACATTTTGGGATCAAAAATACCCCTGCTGTTATCCTAAGAGACCACAAATACCCTCAAGAGTTAACACCCCAATTTTTAGGTGACGTGGCATGCCACATAGGACTAATCCCTCCACCTAAGCGTTGCCAACTAGGATTCATTCAAAAGAACTAGACCTTTGGCGGCGACAATAGTTGTCACAAAAGCCCAAAAAATCGTCACTAAAAATTTTTAACATTAAATTCTAATTTTGTATTTTTTTCTTCATTATTTTTTTAAAAAAACGCAAATAATATCGATTAAGTAGGAGTTTGAAGACACTGTTTTATTTTTATGTTGTATGAAAATGTATAAAATGTACAATGATGCATTATATAGTAGGAGATGTGAATCGAGAAGTAATTTTCGCAATTTTTCGTGATAATATTGGGTGCTTTTAATATTACTATTGCAAGTTATTTATTTTAGAAAATTAGGTTGCGATCTAAAATTAATTATCATATTATTTTTTTTGAAAAAATAGGTTTTACTATTAGTCGTCACTAAAAATCTCTCATAACCTTTAGTGATGATTTTTTGGGCTTTTGTGGCAACTATTGTCGCCTCTAAAGGTCTAGTTCTTTTGAATGAATCCTAGTTGGCAACGCTTAGGGAGGGATTAGTCCTATGTGGCATGCCACGTCACCTAAAAATTGGGGTGTTAACTCTTGAGGGTATTTGTGGTCTCTTAGGATAACAGCGGGGGTATTTTTGATCTCAAAATGTAACGAAGGATATAAGTAATCTATTTCACATAATTCAGGGGCAATTTTGATCCTTTTCCGTTTTAACTATGAAAAAGAAGGTCGCAAAGGACAAGAAAGGGATAGTTACTGTTAAAACTTTTTTTAAAAAATAATAAAAATAATAATCCCTTGTTCCATTATATAACACTAATATTTCGGAAGGTAAATAGTTCTACCTTTCACATCGATTATCTTTTTACAATATTTTTCTTAATACTTTAATGTGTAATTTAAATCGAAATAATAAATTTATTTTTAATTCATCACAGTATAAATAACTTTAGATGACAATAAATATATAAATTAACAAAGTGTCAAAGTCTTTACATCAATATTAATTAATAGTTATTGAAATCTAATGTCATAGTAAGCTTAAGATACATATACAAAGTTGCTAGCTAAAAATATACATTTAAGTATAATGAAATACTATTGTTAATCAATTGTCTTTAAAAAATATTTTTGTCACAGTGACCTGATCCTTCCATAGAGAGTATGTTGCTATAACATTGATGCCAATTTTTGATACCATTAAGGGGAGTTCGGTATGTTGGACATGCCTAAATAGATTAGCATTGTCTCTTTTTATCTACTTATTAATTTTAAAATTTGAGTTATACCAAAATTAATACTAATATCGAAATAAATTATTTAACATTCTTTTAGACCATATTTGACTATCAATTATTAGATACTAAGTTATATAAAAAAATAGTACTATCTAAATAAGTTACTCCCAAGGTCAGAAGGAAAAATACTAATATCAAAATTAATTTCTCAAGATAAAATAATTAAAATGATAAAAATACTTCAAAGTTTCCTCGAACTTCTTTTCACTAAATAAGATAAAGGGACCATCAAAGGATGTAATGCGGTTGATGAAGTTGCTTTTTTCTCAATCAAAAATCTCAAATTAAGTCATGGTATGAAAAAATCCATGATAGAAAGCACTTTTCTACGAATGAAGCCCTTTGCGACACAAAAACAAATAATTAAATTCTAATGCAGATAACGGGTACCGAATGAAAAATGATAAATAATAATAATATATGATATAGGATATATATACGCACCTATTGTTTAAAGAAAACCAGAAATGATCTACGCACTCCTTAAACTACAACTTTTATTGTCAGATATGATTATGTCTGATCATCAACTGCACAAATTTAGGAACGAGATTATAATTTTTTCGCTGTCTACATTTTTTGATGATTAGAAATGTTAAATGCTTATATCACTGATTTATTTATCTTTGTATAGTTACAGTATATACTACTACTTTTCTATTTTAAATATTTATTTTAGACTTTACTTATACAATTTTTAATTCTAATCTATTTGGTCCGACTTTTAAAATTCATTTATTTTTATTCTTTTGGAAATAACCATTTCTATTTGTTTAATCAATTTCAGAAGTACTATTATCATTAATAAAATATCATTTTTTTGCTCGATTGAATTTTCAAAAAGTGGTTCCACGAAAAAAAGTTATTTTTTAGCTTATGACAACTTCTAGCACCGTACAAAATCACTTATTTTGTTTCTATAAATTAGGTCAAACTCCTCAATCTTTTAAACTAAACATCTTTTTGAAAAAATGAACTTTCATTTCTCAAAATTATGTAACCTAATTATTTTGAATTAAGCAAACAGCTCAAAAATCTTTATGACTGCATGGCTTCATAATGATTAACACCATGGCGCTCAATGTTATGATACTCAATTAATATTCTAATACTGCAAGATTTCATATTAAATACCTTACTTAAACATGTAATATAAACAATATGAAAGTAATAAAAATAGGGGAAAATTTCCGTAAAAGTTGATCGAAAGGCTGTTAAAGTCTGAATTGTTTTCTGAAGAGGGGACATCAATTAGTTTTTTGAGCAAGAGAGGACCGTACCCCATAATTACAAGACCAATGTGGGGTTTAATTAACAAATAGTAGTCATTACTCAACGTATGTCATTGATGAAAATAATCACTAATTTTAAAGAAAAATTATCTAATTAGACAAATATTCATATTGTATTTATTAAATTATCTCTCTATAGTTTGAAATAATTACATATTATTTTACTAATTAATTATTTCATATTAGATTTCAAGTTTGATACACCTAGATACACATATTTTTTTCTATCAGATACACTAAAATAGAAAAAGAGAGAAGCGAGAGAAGGAGAGAGCCAAAAATGTAAGTGAGATCCCCAGATACATACAAATCTCACTAGATAAATGTATATGATATATCATATATAGGGAGAGAGCAAAGTGAGAGCGATTGGGAGACGCCACTAAGATACAATGTAACACTCTAGTGGATTGATTTACATTTTATAGAATACAATTCTTCTCTCTAAATCTCTGTTTCTCTCTAACTGAAGTTGACCTCCATTAATGGAGGAATTGAGTTGGTTCATCATGTTGATTTTGTCAGACAAATCGATCAGTTCACCGATTGACCCTAAGCAATTCACATTCTGTTCTAGTTACTTCAATTATCTCAATTTATGTGGCACCGATAAACTTAGGAGAGGCAATCAAACTTTTGTATATATTTTTTTAAATATTTAATTTGTTAATTATTACCACTTTTTACATAATTTATCAATAATATATATTACTTAATTTCTTTGTGCTATTTTTAATCAATTTTGAAAAGAAAAAAAAATTCTCTTAACGATGATTTTTTAAGATCATAAAATTAAATACTATTTTAATATATTCTTCGTGTCTTTATTTAAGACTATAATTTTATTTTATTTATTACTTTTTAAACCCCAAACAAAGTCAAAACGATTAAAGTAAATAAAAAAGGGAAAAATATTATATTTTTACACAAATCTCATACTAGATAATTACATCCTCTCCCTACACTTTTTCAAATTACAAAAATCTCTTAAAATTTAATTTGGTGGAATCCGAGTATATTCAAAAATGTTTTGATACGTCGCATCTCGATTTTGGATGCATCACTCAATGTTTCGATACATCGCGTTTGGATTTCAGATACATCACTCAATGTGCCGGTATATCACGTATATTCTGATATATTGCGTAAAGTGATGTATCCTAACGATACATAAAGTGATATATATGAAAAATAAGAGAGTAGAATTTTTTGTAATTTTTTTAAATAATACAAAATTTTAAAGCATATATAAATAAAATAAATCGTATATTTAGATAATTTTTGCATTAATATTACATTGTTAGATTGATGGGTCCTTAGTGGATCCACAAACAATTTTGGTCCCCAGCAGTCCAACTAGAGGTGTTGGTTTGACCAACGTTGTTTTAAGAGATAATTACAGAACTTGCATAATACGATTTTATATATATATATATGCTAATCTACACATAATATGTATATTAATAGCGTATGTTAACTGTCCCAACAATATATATCTATAATTTTCCCATTATTTTACCCTTTACCCATAATTACCCAACAACAAGATCTAAATTATGTCTTCAGCATTATCTTGAGAATAATGATTAGAGAAGGACCATTTCAGAGAATTTAAATCCACTTTTATAAGTGTATTTTAAATTTATTTTTTAAAAAAAGAAAAATCTTAGCTTAGTCATTACTTTGCTGTATTTCCTTGACTTAAAAGAAAAAAATAATAAAAAATAAATTATAATAGTTTAAAGGATATTTTTGACCTTTCTATCAAATCTTATCCCATTTTAAGAATTGTCATGAAATTTCGAAAACTAAAGCTTTACGCTGGCGATAGAAGTATCTTTTTATTTTTATATGCTATTATTGAGAATGCACTTCTAAGATATCAAAACTTTTAAAAATCTATAAAGAGTATCCGAATTAAAAGGTAAATTTTACTAAATATGTTGTTTTCTTTAATAAAAAATACTTATGATACGGAGAAATATGAAATCATCGCGAAACTATGATAGTAATTCTTTTTTTTTTTGGTATTATAACTGAGTGGACATTCAATAGTTGGAAGGTTAAAGAAAAAATATTGGAATTTACTAAATATAGGGTGAGATTAAAATAAAAGATTGAAAAAATAATTTATTTTAAGTCCCAAGTCCAATCGAATAAAAACTGATGCTTAAATTTATCTTATGTGCTATATGTTTTATTATATTTTTAATTTTTCAAAAATAATTTGTGTGTAAGAAAATTACATTTATAATGTTACAAGTGAATGATATCTATTAACAAAACCAAAATCTTCATAAATAATTTTGTACAAACGATATTCATATTTGTGTTCACTGACCATTGTGATAAATTAGCAATGAACTATATATATTGATATTTAAATTGATTATATTAGTTTTGTGAAAGAAGATTGAGACATGCATTTAATGAAGGTCTAAATCTTAAGGCGAATTCAGAATTTAAAAGTTCTGGGTGCACCAATATAAACATAAATCAAGTATAAGGTCTAAGCTAAACTTAAAATAAAAATAGGCTTAAGTGGAACTTGAACCCTAGTCTAGAGGGTGGTATCTTTACCTTTTACCAATTGCAAAAGAGCACTTCTATGTATTTTATGGGCGCACTGTTAACTATATCTTAATTTATACCAATTTTTCAAAATAAATATACATTATACATATGATTTTTTCGAAAGTTATCGGGTGCACCCCCAGGGTATAGTGTGGGTCCGCTCCTGTTAACAAGTAACAACATTCGGACTCATTTGATAAGTTATCAAATAATAAATCATAACTTTTCTGCTGTGGGGGTGTTTTTTATCTTATAACTAAAAACTCTCTTTCTCTGTTTTCTCAATCAAACACCATTTTTCCCAACTGGTAAGTTTTCGTAAATCCTTTCAAGTATTTTTTTTATATTAATAATTTTTTTGTATTGACGCGTGTCAAGAACACTGGTTGCAATAATTTTTTTGGTGTATTGTTGTTTATCAACGTTTTGAATGAAAGATTTGTACTCCAAATCATGATTATTAAGACTTCTAAAACATTGTTTTTTTCATCAAAAGTGATATATTTTGTTGAAATGAAAATTTTATAATATTTTATTAATATAATGTTCAATTTCACTTTCACATTTAGATATTGAAAACATAACAACATTAATTATTTAGTGTTCAGATTTAAAGACCATATCTTAATATTCAGATGTGTATTTAGATCAAAACAACTAAATCTTAATGCAAATCTTAATATTTAGATGTGTGTTCAGATTCAGACCTTTAATCTTAATGAAAATAAATCAGGCCTGAGAAATATTAGGGGTTAAATGTATATGTTGTTTGAATTTATATTTATTTTTATACTAATTATTTTAAAATTTTATCCTATCAAATTTATACAACATTATAAGAAAATTGTGAATTATATAGGAATTTTTGTGGGAATTAGTATGAGAATTTGCAGGAAAATAAGTTTCTTGCAAATTTTTATACTAATCTCCATGTAATTCACAGTTTTCTTGTAGGATATGTATGACAAAATTCCTCCTTTATTGATCTAGCTAAGTATGTTTGTTTTTTTTTAATTTAATTAAAGTTATATCTATTTACTTTTTTTTTTTTAATTTCACAGTATTTATTTTTTCAAATATAATTTTAAAAATTGACGAAATATTCACCTGCAACACAAATATACTGAAACTAATAACAATATATGGGCGCGTGAATAATTTAATACATCATGGGCACAAAGCTTAGATCGTGATTGTTTTCAATTGAACAACAATGCCATGAGAGAATTGCGGGATTAAAAATCTTGTAAGTATGACAAAATAGGAACAACAAGTCTGACCATTATACTGAACTATCCCTTACAAATTTTATCTGATTTGATATAATATTTTTTTAAATTTATATTAATAGAATTAAAGATAAATAAATATTTTAAAATTGAATTACTATTTAATATGTTAAAATATAGTAATTTTTTTAAAGATGCTAATGAAAAAATAATTCAAGTAAACTGAATAAATAAAGTAACTATCAACCGGAGCGAGGACTATTGTTATTTAAGAGAAGAATGGAATACGCTTCAAAATTTGACGTGAATTATTAGTTTTGTCCCTAAACGGTTGACAACTTTAAAATACTTCTTACATGACTAACTCAACTTAAATACGCTCTTGATCTTGTCACATGGATGCAATACACCCCTAAATTCTCATCGAGTTTAAAGTGTTTTCAACCCTTTTCTCATCTTCTAATTAAGAGCCCCTACAAAGAGTTTGAGACCACTTGATATGTCATGTGGCTGATCAAAAGTTTATTTAGTTGAATTATTCAAATACAAAGATAATTTTCATGTCGTTAACCTTTCGAATGTGAAACTAAGTCGATAACTTCTTTTGGATGGAGGGGTCAAGCAAATATATTTTCATTTCAGAAGCCTGAAGTATTTTTCCAATTATAATTATAGTAACGGGCTTAACGCAATTTAGTTTAATTTTCACCCACTTCATGAGAATTGGAATTTTGTGTATATTATGATTCTTTAGATATTTCAAAAAAAAAAAAAAGGATAAAAGGAAAAGCAGAAGGAATGAAGAACATAACATGCTTTGGATTGGATAAAAGATTCCTAAAAGATTGCAATATTCTAAAATTGCAACAATATATTACATCAAAGCATCAATGCTTGGGAATATTAGTAAAGCTGAATGATAGTTAAAAGAGCAACCCACTCAAAACATTTACATGAAAAGAAGTGAACAGAATCATCATAAAGAATGGTGGTCATTTAACCTATAGTCGTTACAACAAAGAGAGAATTTACCATAATTATTTCCGGTTAATAATATACTTATAGTTATATTATATATTATTATAACAATAAATATAGATATTTATAACCAACACTTATAAATGTTGCAGAAGATTTTAGCAATTTTGAATATAATTACATTTACTCAATTATCGCTAGAAAAAGATATAATAATATATATGACGTCGGTAAAAGCTTTTAAGGGAATGAAATAACATTTACTCAGAAATATTAAGAACATACACTTGATACAAGTCTTGTAGGAGTTGACAAGATAGAGCACTGTTTGGTGGGGGTGAAAATTGAAATTGGTTTATAATATGATATTACACACATCACACATGTAGGTCAAAATATTAAATGGACAATCTAGGGTTATAGGTCATGATATCTTCTTAGTTAATTTAAATTAGCAGAAAGGAGTTTCATAAAGAAAGTAGTAGTAGTATAGTAATCAATATGGTGAAGTTTAAAGGTATAATATCTGACCTCTAAAGAGTAATGTCTAGCAATGATTGTGTCTGTGAGGCATGGTCAGCTTTCTTGGCTTGATAAAAACATTTTATAAGCTAATAAAAGGGGATTTTCAAACATTATTATCAACAAAAATTAAAAATTGTGGGAAAGGGGGGCATAGTCATTGAGGTACACTTGTGGCTGACCATATCCACCCAGCCAAAAAGTCCAAAGTGGAGATTTTCCTAAACCATGATTTTGGGCAGGTTATTATTAGAAAGATGTATTTATTTTTTTTATCTAAATTTATTTGGCATAGAGTTTTACCTAAAAAGGAGAATCTTTTCTTCTTATTAAGGAGTTGTTCGGTGCGAGGTATAAAATATAATAATTTTAAAAATAAAATGTAGAATTGCTTAATCCTGTGTTCGATTAAAGGTATTAGGCAGTCCTGAGATTGTTTATCCCACTTGTTTATACCTTAGTGATGAGATACGTTATTCCATAGACATGATGTAATAACTTATCCCAAGATAACTTGTTTCCAACCAAACAACCCTTAAGAGTTCTCCTTATTTTTAAAATTCTCGTAAACGCCAAAGGGATCAAGTCTATTTCGTCCTTTTCCATTTTAATAAAATATGTTATTTTTCACTTTATGCATCTAGTATTCAGGATCCACTAATGTAATATTTATTTGTTTCACGTAAAATTCACTAAAGAAATTGTTTTCTATCAAGATTTTTTTTTAAATTTTCAGAATTCAAATACGAAATCTACGAGATTCACTAGATGTCGCCTCACTTTGTAATGGTTAAAAACATGGAATTAAAAGAATGACAAAATTCTTATGTATGGTTTCATGCTTGGAGCATCTTGAAGGGACCATGTCCAGCTTCTTGCATCAACATGATTATGATGTCCCTCATGCTATGTACACAAATTCTCATTCTCTTTTAAGATTTGCTTGCATTCATGAAAGTCCATCATTAGGGGAAACTTCTTTTGAGTCATTGCATGCACATGCTCCTCCTTATATCATCACTATAATTAGTCATTTCTTTGATTACACAACCATCTTGTCTCTTCAACAATTCATTTCAAAATTCTAAAATTTGGTTCCTAATTATGTATTTAATGTCTTTAATCGACTATAAAAGAGCTCTAATTAATTAATATATTTTTACCAAAAATAAGCTTAAGGACTAGTTCCCTTTTGACCTATAGCCTTTGCTAAAACATAGCAAATAGTCCATGTAAAAGCTTAGTTCTCAAGTAATAAATGTTCCAATTCAAACCAAACAAAATGTAAGGCACCACAATAGTTTGAAAGATTAAGGCAAAAGGTGGAGTCAACTCATAAGCGAAACTAAGGTTTCTGAGTATATGTGTTTTGAGTTTTATGATGACGATTTTAAGTGATAACAATTGGATTCTAAATTTAATATTTGTACATATTTAGTGAATTATAACATAAATATATTGTTTAAGCAAAATCTACTGAGTTCAATGGAATCCGCATGCAGGTTGCCCTAGAGTCAAGATTTGAGACTTATCATGAATTTGGGATTCTAATGACTCTTCTAAATTATTGATTCTGAATTAATAACTTGTACATATGTAATGAATATCTTAAGACGTATATGTATGCAATTAGTACCAAAGCTACTAGGGTCGATCAAATACATAATCGAGATAAAAATATGTAAGACATTTTACAGATATGGTCGGTAGATTTTTGCAAAATTTTCCACATGATACCACTAGAAAAATACGAGGTAAAAGTGTGAAGTTTCAATTTTCAAAATTGACTTGGAATTTTTTAGGAGGTGGGTGTAGTGGCCACTGGCCATGAGGAGATTGACTTGATAGCAATATGAGCATAGTGATGTTTTAGTGGAATTATTAATTAATAGAAAAGAACATTTTCAAGTGGATCTAGTCTTCATATCTTGTCAAGATCAGCCCACTTACTTTCAAGTGGAATTGGAGAGTAATTCAACCTTAAAGTCAACTTATCCATCCTGATGTTAGGCCCAAAATGAAATCTTGGTCCAGACCTGCAGGCCCATCCACACCATGTTTCTCCAAAAATGTACATTTATTATGACAAGCACTTTTATCAAAATAATTTTTTTTTTTGAGAAATATTTATAGAGAGAATTAGTTTTTGTTTGATAGTCACTTAAAAGAGTATTTTTGTTTTAGGATTTGATTATAATAACTTGTGTTTGATCAAATCATTTTAAAAGATAAAAATGATGTTGAGTGAAAAAAGGAGAAGTTGGTTGTATCTCAGATTCATGCGAATCCACTTTGATCTTGAACAAATTACATTTAATTTTAACGATAGTGAGATTTCCATAAGTTAAACTAAAAACAAAGGATTATAGGAATATGGAAGTCTATGAGAAAATCTTGGATAATATTCACACATGATAGAACTCCTAAATGTTGCAGAAGTCCGGTTGTGTGAAGCAAGGAATTTACCTCCAACTCAAACGCTTCTTTCTTAACTAATACTAATACAGTCCTTTAAAATGATACTCACACAACTGTTCGGATGTTGTATACTATTTTAACCATATGTTAAGAAATAATATTTATTAAATAATAAATATTTGGTCAATTTTAATAGATCATATATTTGTTTATGGTGTCTATTTACTTATATATTAGATGATTTAGTGTGTAGAGTTTTAGCTTATACGAGGATTAAATCATCGGTTCTTATAAATATAAATTTTTGATTCACAATCTATGATGAAAATTGGACATGCCATCGGGTACGATTGTAGCACAAGATTATATGTAATTTATCCTGATTATGGGAACGGTATAGCTCCAACTTCTTGTACTAGTACATTTTGTATGAATTGAACCGGATCGAGTAGAGATAGTCGTTTTAAACTGACTGACAAAAACATATTCTCTAAACTATTAAATGTACTTATATTCTTAATCCTGATATAACCATTATGATCTGTATATATTAATTATCGTTTTGATTTATTAAAAGGTGAGATTCTGAGATGGGTCAATATGCCTGGTAAGTTGGATGATAGTAATGTATATTGGGGAAATGATAAGTTAGTTGATGGAATCCATGTCTCGTTATAGAGATTGATTGTTATGCCTTTTTTGAGAAACTTATAAGTTTTCATCGTGTCAAACCTTGCAACTGAATTTATGAATCCGACACATGAAATAAGTTAAGCAGTGCTCTAAAGAAAATTAATCATTAAGTTAAATTCGTTAGTAATTTAATTTATTGATTAGTATCTGAAATCTTAACATGGAGAATTACATAAGTGTTTAATTGAGAAATTACGAAATAGAGGAGTACAATTACGAATTTCTAGTGGAATAATTTATAATTTATTATGGTAAGAATAATTCAAATTAATAATTTGAGATTATTTACATAATAGGAATTCTCGGTAATTAATTTTGTGATCCCTATAGTGCTTATATTTAACTAGAACTCGGAATCCTATTTCTATGCAAAAAGAAAGAATAATATGAGTTTTTTTAGTCTTCTAGAAAAACAAGGTTTTCTAGTCTTTTGGATTAGGAAGAAATCTCTATGAATAGGGATTCTCCTAACCTATAAAAGTGAGATTAGTTTTCTATTCATACTTGCCCACCCAAGTATCGAGAGAGTTCAGATGTTACTTGGGATCATGACCACAACTATCTTGTAGATTCACTTGAAGGTCTGTCTCCGCTTGAAGCGTAGATCCGCTTGAAGCGTGAGGGGAGCACTGTAGAAGAACATAGTTATCTTGTAGATTCACTTTAAGGTCCGTCTAACTTGGAGATTCAACATAGCTATCTTGTAAATTCACTTTAAGGTCTGTCTAACTTGGAGATTCGTTTGAAGGTATCTGTTCACTCTTCAAGAGGTATCTATCGAATTAAATTTCAACAAGTTTATGTGTTTTCGCATAAACGCTATTGGTTATCTATTATTCATGTAAATAAAGATCTTGATATGCTTCTGCTGGGCGCATATATAGTTTTCCAACAATAACTACATTAGGAGGATGGGAAAAATCAAATCATATAATGATTATTCCTAAATCTATGTCTAACCATTCAAGTGCGTGGCTGAAAGGAACATGTTGGGAGTACACATTTCATGTACATGTATCGCAGTGTTGTTCAATTCTAGTTTATTGAGTGAGGATTGTTATTGAAAATCATTGTTTTAGGTAAAAATTCATCTGAGTTAAGAGAGGGGACTCAATAGTTGGAGTAGATTATTGTAGGATGGATTAAAGTTAGTTTCTAACAGTCTGAGTAGGCTGTTGTATGAAGAATTAGAGTAATATTTTTTGTAATCTGAAATTTGTTTTAGTGAAGTTGGGGCAAATCCTACAAAAGTGAAGGTATCAGATAACTCAATTCACACCTTCTTATATATGCTGTTAGATCATGCTAATATCAATTGGAATCCGAGTGAGTTAAAGAAAATATCAAGATGAATATTGTACCACCAACTGGATACAGTGAAGGACAAGGGCTCCATTGTTCAATGGAAAGTACTACACTTGATGGAAAGCTCATATGGAGGTAGTACTACTGAAGATTGTTGAGTTACATACCTACTGTGTTGCTTGAGATATATGAGTTAAGCTGGCTGTGAACAGTCTGGCTTCACACACAATCCAACTGGCCTCCATTGTGGATGGTCTAATGTTACACACATATAGTAGGGCTACTTGTCCTCCCTCACAAGTAAGCAATCTGATGGAATAGTCCAATAGGCAAGAGATTACAATTCCAACTGCAAGATCAAAGTATAAAATAAGACTACTCTTGTCAAATCAGCCCTTCCTACTCCCTTGTCAACTACTCGGAGAAAAAAAAAAGACAAAGCACAAGCAAATCACCAATGCAAGCTAATAGGAAAACCGGAACCATCGAAAAAGAATTCTGAGATATTATTCGGTGCATAATGCAATAAATCATGCGTGTGTATACTATCTATCTATAGTACAATGTTTACACAGTTCTCCCTATAGCTAAATTAGCTTTTACAAAGTTTTTCTTATTATTCCTCATATTGCAATTCCTACTTCTCACTTGTTCTCCAGTAGCTGAAGTGAACATGATGTGATGGTTTTGGATCATGTGTAATCATACAAGCAACTTCATGGCATGTAATTGGTCACAGATCTGATACAACCAGTATATGATCACATCTGTGGTTTTGTCTGAACAACCTACAACGAGAATATGATCACATCTGTGGTCTTGTCTGAACAACATACAAAGAGAATATGATCACATCTGTGGTCTCGTCTGAACGACATAAATCTTTCCATCCCTCACTACACCCTCGATGTCTTGAGGAGAGCCATATAGCTCCTCGATAGCATGTCCAGCACGAGCAATGTTGGACAGGATTGTCTGGCGGAAGTTACCATCAGTTATCAATGGGTCGGAAGAGTAATCAATTGCAACTTTTTCCTCTTCATCCATTGGTACACTGCAGTAAACCAATACGTAAGCTGTTATGGTGATGCTATAAAAGTTGAAATGAAAGTATTTTGTTACAAATAGGACTGCAATGAAATTGAAGCATATGCAGTATATATGCCCTCTTGGGGAAAATTAAAGAGCTCAGATCAGGAGTGTATAAAGGGACGTGTTGTGATATATAGTGTAGCTTTAATCTTTATTGGTTGTCATTCTGTGATATATATATATATATATATAGAGAGAGAGAGAGAGAGAGAGAGAATCCAAAATGTTAACTTCCAAAACAGCTGCATTATTCATCTACCCAAAACTAAGAAAATGGTAATTGAGTAGCTGTCTTACAAAGTTCACTAACTGAAAACCTCTGAGAGAAGTTACCTGTCGTAGAGGCCAGCACCAGCATAACCTTCCAAATCTTCCCCATTGGAATCAGATCGGAAGATGATAGATCTTTTTATGAAAAGGCCGATCGGTTTGCTTGGGTAACCTAACACCTGAAAGTATTTTTAGTAACATCAGAAGATTCAGAACAAAGGTGAGAATCTCACTCTTTCCGATTTAATCACTATCAATAGAAGCCCCTACGCCATCTGCTTGGACACTAAATAGCTTCTCCTCTCTCTTAAGAGTGATGAACTCATAGGTAGTCAATAAGAGGGAGGATATATAAGCGGTTTACAAAAGGTAAATGTGACTCTGGAAGATCAATAGGCACCAATACTCACTTGAGGAGAGTTGAGATCCTTTTTCTTGCAGATGAAACTCAAAGCACGTCCTGGATAAGCTCCAACAAGTGTTTCCCCAAGGCCCCTGACCACCTGTACAGAAGGAAAGACATAAGCACCCTTTTCCCTTTATGTTAGGAAACCTATTCCAATATGTCATGCTTTATTGATTTATTTTTTATGCCTCTTGTACAAGCTAATTTCAATTAATGATCTACCTTGAGAAATATGGTTACTTGTCGAGATAATGGCAGACAGAGGAAGCAGAAATTGAGGAAGAGATAGTTGCTAAGGTAGGACATAGTTATGTTCAATTAAAATCCAATACTATGATGAAAACAGTTGATCTGACGTTACCTCGGCATATATTTCTGAATCGTCTCCGGAAGATGGGTTGGTTGTGTGAATGACAAATGCATAATCAGCATTTATTATTTCTTGAACAAGGACAGCCATGCACAGATAGTCATGATCCAGTTTCACCTTCCTTGTGCTGAAGTATGCTCTCTCGTTCCATTTTGAAGCCCACACCTGGAGAACAGAAAAATATGAAAATGCATATCCACTCACTGCATAGAGATGCAAGGGCAAGGAGGAGTAAAACTCTATTCCCTTTTAACGAAAAGGTTATCTTGAAGAGATCAAATGATATAAATGTAACATGTAAAATCTCCCAAAATATCAGTATTTCAAGAAGCAACATATATATGACATCTTTGAAAATCCAGATACACCTAGCACTCCAAGAATGAACTCGTATTTCACGAAATCCTTGATAAACAGAGGCTTCTATGTAAAATATCACTATTTGTCTATAGCCTACTAGCTGTCCCATCAAGATTTGAGTTACAGAATTACAGATATTAAGGAATGCTATAGAAGGTTTACCTTTTTTATGGCCGTCCATGCTTGTTCCCACCGCTTTGGATCTTCATCACCAGGCCAAGGCATGCCAGAACCCTGCATCTTCTCCTTCAGCTCTTTGACCTATAAAAGTATGATGACAAGTGTGTTGGCCAAAGATATCAATCTTCTCTAATGTAGTAAATCCGGATGCCTTTGGGAAAATGATCAAGGTATCTACTATCCAGGTTGTGAATTTCTTTTTTATGACTAGTAAACACACCTGGAGGGACTGAATCAAAAGAAAAAACTTTCCTAGCTTGGTAGGATGATGAAAAGAGAATTAAAGCACCCGTTAGAGAATCCAAGTGTCGTTTCAGCTTACAAAAGTTTCAGTAAGCTACACTAAGACACAATATATCAGAAACAAAGAGAATAAATAAAGATACCAATTGAGCTGGTGCTGAAAGCTCTAAAACCGTTGTGCGAATTTCACCAAGAGCGCTGAACTCTCCTTCAGATAGTTTTTTCGTCAGAATTTGCAACTCTTTTGCCACTCCCTGTGAATTTTAGAAAACAGTTCCATCAATTGGTATCATTCTCAGAAGCAAATAAAGAAAAGAGAGAAAGGCAGAGAGGAAGATGAGAAACCCATCTTAAATGTCACATTGTAAAGTGCCAAAATTCGTAATAGAAGATCCCATGATCCAGGAAACAAATAGTACAATCATCAAAAATGATTCTCTTTGCTTTATTATGTTAACAGAAAACAATCTTTATTTTAGATATCTTTTTTCTTCTCTCTTTAATCTCCTTCAAGATCCAATGAACCAGGAAGAGAACTGTGCAATCACCAAAAAAAGATTCTCTTTTATTTTGTTATGACAACTCAAAAGATCCTTATTTAGAGTGAGTTAGAGTCCCACATTGGTTGGGGTATGGAATGATGGCTTGCTTCTATAGATTTGGGCAATTTTCCCATCATGTACTAATTTTTGGGTTGGAGTTAGGCTCAAGTTTCATAACTTTACATAGTATCAGAGCCTAGGACAACCCCCCCCCCCATATTTGGGCCCCCATGTTATATAGTCCATGCTCCAATTGGATCTGACCATGAGTGGGACACAATCCTCCTCTCGTGGGCAAGCTTTTGGGGTTGAGTTAGGCCCAAGTGTCATATTTTTACTTAGATCTCTTTCCTTTTTCTTCTATTTCTTCTTCTCCTTCTTTTTCTTCAACTGTTTGTGTACCGCTTTGTATGTGTACCGCTTTTGAAAATAGCAAATGACCTTAAAGTAAATTTTACATCTTAATGATAGAAATTTCATATAGGAAGGTTAATATGTTTTTAAAAAAAACGTGAACCACTTTCTCTGATATTTTTAATTCTTTTATTTATTTATTTATTGATCTACCATAATTTATGTAAGATTATATAAGGGCAAGTGAAAATATAAATGGAAAATAAGCTGATACTGTTTTTGATAAGTAAATGGAAAAGAACCTGATTTATGTCGTCTGAAAGTACTTTCTCAAAGACTCCAAATGGAAGAGCTACTGACGTAGGAATTCCCACCCAGGAAGGCACTTTTCCTTTCAGATATGCAATATTACGTGATTTAGCTCCAACCTAGATAAATCATTATCATACAAATTTGAGAAATGTGACCAGAGCGTTTCCAGAATCAAGATCAGCAGCTTCAATCATTTAGGTTAACAGAAAAAGAGGAGAAAGCAGTTTAGTATTCTAATCAGTCAATATTGCAAACCTCACCATTTCACTTGTGAATTCATCTGCTGATATTGCGTAACAACCACCAAATTGCTTTCTCACCAATCTAAGTGTAGTTTCAGCTTCTACCAAGTTACTTGAACTTTGGAGCTCAATCTCATTCACCTCACTATCAGAATTCAGATGCCAAAAAGAAAATCCAGATAAAAAGAAAAGAATAATAACCGATAAAATGCCACTCATATATATCTTGCACTTTAGACAGAAATGAATTGTGTCCAAAACAGAAAGTATTTCCTATGAAAGAGAATTTTGTTATTGGTTCACGAGTTCATTCATTTTTTCCAAAACAAAAATTTAGAACTCAAGGCATACATTACAAAACCGTGTTCAAGCACAAATTTTAGGATTAAAAGAAGCTAAACATTTACCTGCGAAAATCATGGTCAAGGAAATATTTGTTTGACATTTCAAATTAACTAAAAGGTTTTGAGAAAGACTCACTAATAATTGAGTTTACCTATAGATTATGTCTGAAGGTGTGGGCTTTAAGAGCAAAATCCTTCCTTCCTTTGCTTGGAGGTCAGCCAATATATTGGGATCAAAGCATGTAGCAAAGCAAACCTAACAGAAGTTTCCTTTAATAATACATACAGCATAAACTTATTTTAACACTCTAAAACAATTTTTTAATAGAAGAAACTACCTTCCCATTTCTAGCTCGAACAGAAACATGTGAAAGAACATCTGGCATGTCTGGTGTTATCAGGGCAACAGCACCATCAGGAATTTCCTCCTCTCCTTTGACAGATTTTGCTACTAAAATTGTGGGCTTCTCATAGATTTCATTCTGAACTGAAATCAACTCATCCACAACGACAACATATCCAACGGCTTCAACTGGACTGATAATCTGCCAACTGTTATAAGAGGTAGGAAGTTGCATTAGAGAAATAACCACGTCAGAATATTCTCTCCTCTCTTCAGACACTTACATGGAAACTAAAACGGAATATCTATTTTCTTTTATCTCTAGTTGCAATGTTCTCTTACTGATTTACAACATAAAATATCTCTCTCACTCTGTAAGTAAGACTTGCCAATATTTCTAGACCAAGAAAATTGATTTTTTTATATTAATGCACACAAGTATACCACTTGAAACTGTCACAGTTTATTAAGACTAGTAAATAGTTCATATGAGTGCACATTTTCTTAACATGCTATTAACAATATCTCAGAGCATATAGAGGTATGAAAATGTAACAACCTTCCTAGATTTGCAGTTTTCCGAAGCACAGGATCGAGTCTATTAAGAAGAGAGGATAACGAAGCTGCTGATCCAGCACGTATAATTTCTTCAGTAAATATGTTCAACTGCATACAATAATCACACAGAATTATTATGATAATTCTGTGCTGAATGTGTAAGTAATGTTTTGAGTGACAGAAAACATACAGCCCATTGGTCCACCCCAAGTATTGATCCTAGATATTCGGCAGATGGCTGCAATAAGTGATGGTACCACTCTGCCTTGCTTGCAAGTGCAAGACGGGTTCTGTCAAGCACAGCTTTTGCAAATAAAGCCCAATGGTGGTTTCCACCATTGGACATTGAAAGAGCTTGATTCCATCCCTTCATAAACAAAAAGATATTTTTGATCAACAGAGCTTTGTGATTGAGCTTTTGTACATGATGTAATGACATTTTTTCAAAGAATTTAACTCTATATTTCTGCTCAAAGCAAATCAGTTCAAACCTAAAATTATTGAATATTTAAGATAAATCAGAACATCTAGCGAAGGAACAACAGCACACTAAGGGGTCGTTTGGTAGAGTGTATAAGAATAATGCAAAATAAGGTGCATTAGTAATGCTTGTATTAGTAGTGCTTGCATTAGTAATACCTGCATTAGTTATGCAAGCATTATTCCTTATACATTGTTTGGTTTGATGTACTAAAAATAACAAAGCTTGCATAATTTCTATTTAAAACATACATGTTTACAAAAATATCCTTCACATTTTATTATTTGTACACATCGTTTGCAACAAAGTTATTTGTTAAACATCAGAAACTATTTCTTTGCTAAAACATCATTAATTCTTCATTCTTTTTTTTTCAAAAATAATATTAACTAATTATACTATTGCGTTAAAATATTTTTATGAAAAATTGGCAAACAATTTCTTTTGTCTACATTGAAAACAAAGCATTTAGGTTGTCATCAACTACTAATAACATACAGGAAAGTGATGCAATCAACTCAAGAAAAAGAGAGTAATTTACTTTTTTCACATCTAATTATAACTTGACTACTAAGATAAATCAACTAAGATCAGATTCTTTTAAAACAAAAAAAATTCTACCTTAATTTTTTCTTCATATTTTAAGGATGAATTTATGTACTACTAATTAAGAAAATAACGGAGGTGAAAAAAGAATAAGTTTTGTTTTTTTGAGTTAATAAGTTGGGGTGAGGCAGTGGGTTTCTTAAAATGTTTCTAGCGTCACAACAATAAATTTTTCATTAAATTATATTAATTTTTTTTAAAAAAGAAATAGTTAAGAGGCCATAAAATCTATAAAGACACCAATAAATTAAAAGATACTGAAAAGCAAATAAAAATAAAAATAAAAATTTATGACAAAAAAAATGAAAAGACTTTAAGGGTAGTTTTGTAATTATTAAATCTAATGCAAGTGTTAAAATGTTATGTATTACTAATACCTAGAATTCCTTGGTATTAGTAATACACAACTTAATACACAATAGAGTGTATAACTAATGCTTGCATTAGTTATACATGGTATGAAAAAGTGTATCAAACAAAGTATTGCTAATACACACGTCTAATACATGCATTATATTTTCTAATACACTGTACCAAACGACCCCAAGGGGTTGTTTGGTAGAGTGTATTAGGAAAATAATGCATGCATTAGAGCCTTGTGTATTACTAGTACCTTGTTGGTATTTTTTTCCCAACCTATGCATAACTAATTCTTGCATTAGTTATACAATCTATTGTTTATTAAGGTGTGTGTTACTAATACCATGGATTTCTAGGCATTAGCAATGCCAATGGTTTTAATGCATGCATTAGCGATTAAAGACCCAATTGCCCCTCAAAAACCTTTTTACTGGAGGGTATCTTTGTAAATAATTTTTTTATGCAATTCATACTATTTTTAATGCATCAAACCAAAAAATGCATCAAAATTAAATATGTGTAATTAACGCAAGTAATAATTAATTGATTCAAGCAGTACTAATATACTCTATTTAGCAATATTCTTATACACTCTTCAAAACAACCCCTAAATTATTTATAATTACCTTCAAGCAATAAACAAGATCTTCATTATCGTCCACAGAGAGTGCGAGATTTTCAAGAACGAGGGAGATGAAGTACATGAGTTTCTGTGAAAAAAGTAGCACCGCCATGAAGAGAGCAAAGTTAAATTTTGAAATTAAGGAAACACATTTAGACAAAGAAACTTGATTTTAAGACTGAGAAACACTTAACATAGCGTACCTCAGGATTAGCGCTGTTCAATTCTTCATATCCCCTTTCTACTGCTGTTCTAACTGTAGAATCAAGTGCTATGTCCAAAAACAGCAGATCCTTTAGACGGTTGTTTGGTTTGAGAAGCAAGGGCCTAAGCTCCTCACGAGCCTCTAGCAATCCCTACACACACAAGAATTTCAGAGAGAGAACTTAGTGGGGAAGTGCCATATATTAAGCAAATGAAAACAAAAGTACAAGAATGTTGGAGTTACCTCAAGAAGAGTTTCCACATTTTTATCTTCCACATGGTCTAAGACAAAATGGAGGAGGTCCTATTTGTAGGATTGATATGACATGAGTCAATTCTAGAATCAGCAATACACAAATAGGATGCAGGTTGACAAGTACTACCTGAAAGCCAGATGGCAAGCCTGATACAGGATTTATCTGGACTCCAACCATAAAGCCTTCTCCCTGATGATAAGTAACCACAATCTAAGATGAAAGTTGTGAAGTAAAAAGACTAAGTTTCTTGTAGACAGCATTACCTCAGTTTTGTAGCCCATGCAGTTTGCAATAGCAGACTCAAGATCTGCACCTGAATGAACAGCCTGCAAATGGATCACCATTAAACTGAGGTCTTCAAGCTCTATAGAAATGATCTTAGGAGGTACATGACATAAGTCCTCTCAAGTTAAATAGATAATCAAGCACACATTTATAAGTGAAACTTCCCCAATAAACAAATGTTACTTAGTATTTTTGATGATTTAACAAACAATGGGACCTGGTCCCATGAGTAATGCCCATCCTAGAACGAATGGAGATTGGAGAACAGCTGTAAAAGCTGCCAATACTGTCATGGTTGGTGGGCACGGGAAAAGAGGACAGAGCTCTCAGTCAATGGGCTCGCACTAGGTTGTTTTGTCTCTACTGATATATACCTTTGTTGACATGAAACAACCTTTTTGAGTGATTCAAGAACTTTCAAAAGGCAATCACTCTCCAGCAAAAACAGCTCTCAAGAATCACAAGGGGCCTGATAGAGTTATCAAAAGTATCTCAAGTTGTTTATTTGGCAATCGTTTTTTGAGTCGAAACATTGTAAGATCAAATTCTAAGTTATACAGGAACTTAGATCGTATCATTTATATTCTCAGTTGACGATGTACATAGCTAGAGTTAGCTGTGTAGTGTATTGTTGAAGTCTATGTTAACTAGAGCTAGTTAATACAGTAGGCAATATAGTTATTGCTTTGATTCATCTTGTAATAGAGTTGTTGCAAGTAGTAGGGTTAAGAGCTTAATCCTTGAGTGATTATTGGAGTCTGTAATCACGGGTTGCTTGGAGTCAGTGAAGAACAGTTGAGGAATCCTGTGTGACGGGTCATGGTTTTCTCCCTCCCTTGAGCAAGGAGGTTTCCACATAAACATCTTTGTTGTCTTTGTGTTTTTACCTTCTTTACTATTTTATATTGTGTTGACGTGTGGTGGACTCTAACAAGTCATCAACAAATATCCTCAAGACAAAGAGAATCATACCTCTTTAGGGACACAGTTAGTTCTATGTCAGCTTGATTTATTTGCTGCCTACTTATTTCTTTCCTATCTAAAAAGCTACTGATCTCACATTACATCATTAGATCATTTACTTCAATTGACATTCTGAAGCCCCTTAAAAGTTTACATAACCAGCATAGATGTGCATATTTTCGTGAAGTCTATAAAAAAAAAAAAAAAAACTCAACTCAGGGCAGGGAATACTAGCCTGACATATACGTTGAGAAATGGCACAGAAAGGATACAACTGTAATTTTCCAGTGTCTACTAACTTAAATTATTCAAAACAGGATCCACATATAGATGCAAAAAGGACAAACAAAAGAAAAGCTGGCGAGAATAGGGGTAACAACATCCACTTATCCATCAACTCCCAAACCAAGACTGAGTGAAGAAATTCAATAAAAGGGATAGTAGTATTTACCTTCAATGTTCTCATATAGTGACCTAAATCACGCAAAAGACCATCCTTTTGATCTCCTCTAAAATTTGGTTCAGAATGGATAGCACGGTCATAACTCAAAAGACGCTCTTTTGTTATTCCGTTCTCATTCAGGGTTTTCCAATAAACACCAATATCAAAATCACTCTTGATGTAGTCAATCAGTGCCTGCAAAAGAAGTACATTGTTAAACTACTTCTGGAAAGAAGTTTCATCAATATTCCCTTTGCATTCTCAATACCTGACAGATCACAACATCATCAGGACTAGTGTTATTATGCAATTTCTGATGCCATTCTTCCATCATACCACCCTTGCAGTCATTTTTCCTCTGAAATTAGGAAAAGAACTCTGATCAACGTGCTCTTCACTTAAGGGAAACTAGATACCCCTGTCTATTGATGGAAAGGCCAGCGAGAAGATAAAAGATATATATGAACCTGGATGACCAAAATTTCGTCCCTAATTCGCTGTCCTACATCTCCTTCACCTCCACGTCCAACAGTTGACATAATCATCCGCAAAGTTTCACGGTATTGAGGGTGACTGGTGAAAGCATTCTGCAACAAGTCTGTAAGTCTGTCCTGAGCCTTGCTTATTTCACTGTAACAACAAAGACAATAGGAATGGTCAAATTGGAATGCTTGGCACTCACAACAACATGAATGTTTCTGCAACTTGAATACAAAGGACAAGATTAATAGAAGAATTCGAGACTCGTACTTCATTATGTTGGCATTATAATGGAGGAAACGAACCTGAAGTTCAAGGATCAAAAAGGTATATATAGTTGTAAATATAAGAAAGAGATGTACCGTGGTTTTACGTTATAGTTTTTGTTCCATATCAGCTGCCTTGTAGCCATGAACCTCATCCATACAAGAATTCCAGCAAAACCAAGTTCACCAGCACTAGTGGCGTCTTCTATCAAGTCAGCTGCAATATTAAACCTGTTGAAAGTAAAATATGACGTGATGCTAAAACTCGGCACATCTTTTGGTAACCAAATTAGAAACCATGCATTTGAAAAAACCACACAATGCAGACTTCCAAATTATAAACTGATTTCCTCATTATTTTTGCCAATACTAGGTTCTATTATGCAAAGAAGTTAAACATGTCCACAAAATATTGACAAGAAATGCCAAAGTGGGAACTATTAGTGCGCACTTATCTTCAAAGGTAAAGCAGGAATTTAGGCAAACTCTCAATCAATCAATGAACTACGCCTCAATCCCATATTAGTTGGGGTTGTGAATGCTCTATACCCATTCCGCCTTTTCAGATCCCAATATCTATAGGTGTCATCATAACTAGACTATCTTACCCAGTTCATCAATCTACTGCAGCCCATCTGTATGGCTGAATCCAAGAAATTCTCAATAACATGGAAGTAAGAGCTTGAAACTGACACACAGAAAAAGTAAAGAGGCTCAAGTCAGAGATGGGAGCCAAAAAAGAGATCTGCTCACCGGTGCATAAATGACTTCTGAGCCTCACTTTCCATATCTGCTATTTTATCCAGTAAAGACTTTGCAGTTCCACTGCCATCCCCAGCAGCCTAATGGGAGAAGAATTGTCATACTCCATTTCAAAAGCAACGAAACAGATAACAAGCCAAGAGAATACCAAAACGTGAATCCAAATGTATACAAGTGACGTCTAAGAGATTAAGAAGCATAGAAACCTTGAGTGCTAATTTGGATGCAGCACTGAAGTCAACATAGAAATCCGACCCTTGGTTTTTAATCCATTTTTCACCAGAAAAAAGAACAAATGGCATCCCCACAAAATTGCCATCTTCAATTACTATATCCAAAGATTGTACCTGAAAAATTGATTCCGTAGAATAAACCATGAGTGTAATACAATGTTTTGTCCACAGTCAAACAGTTGACATCATCTAAGGAACTACTTATATGTTATACCATAGAAGTTATAACATCAGAAGAACTGTCTGAAATGGGGATTTCTGCACCCTTGTCTAATGTATCGGACACAGGCATCAATATATTTGAAGGTGGTCTCTGAAAATGTAATTGATTACACAATATACTGGATAGCAAGGTTTTACTTCTTTTTTTCCTCCTTTCTGAATCATTAAAACAATCATTTATATAATCTAGAGGAGTTATTCGTTTAGCACACCTTAGAAGTTAGACCATCAGAAGAACTGACTGACAAAGGTGTTTCCGCAGCCTTGTCTAAAATAATTGACCCAGGAGGCAATATGCTTGAAGGTGGTACCTGAAAATGCAAATGGTCACTGATTACTCAATATAGGTAGGGTATCGGAAGGTTTTATATCTTGCTTCTTTGCTTTTTTCAATTGCAAGATGTGCACGATTTTTTATTCTTACCATCCACTCTCCAGGACTTCTGGATAATGCCCAGTGAAGAGTAATTGGCTGATTCAGATCTGTAGCTAGATGTACTTTTGTCTTCCCAGAGGACTTTGCTACCAGTACCTTAAAATGTGGAGACAATGGAAGATTCTGAATATGCATTCAAACTAGCTTTTGAGATTAGTGGTCAGTCAAAAATAAGTTAGCACTCACCAGTAGCTCCCCATCATCGACCTTAAAGATCTTTTTATTTAGGATTGGATCATCAACCTGCTCCTCCTTCTCCTTGGCATACAACTTAATTTTAGATAAGGCTGGTGGTTCTTCCAAGACCTTCTGTACTTGTACTGCAGGACTGGAAGGATACTTATTAATAAGCTGCCCAAAGTCTCTCTTATTTCTTTGGATTCTTTCAACGGCAAAAGAACTTCTTTTCAAGTGCTTTTCCACCTTAGTTTTTATCTCCCCTTTTGTAATCTTTTTCCGCAACTCATCAAGGGCAATGCCTTTCTCAAGCTCAAGTTGCAATTCTCTTCTTGCTTCTTCGAGTTCTTCCTGTTAATAAAACAATGCTTGATCAAAGTCTCACATCTATAGAATACAGCATACCCAGCTTTATACTCCGGAGATATACACACACTACATAAACTGTAAGAAAGGTTCAGAATTTACAATTTGCCTTTCTGGAGGATAGTTCGGCTTTCCTGCTTTCTCCCACCTAATGTAAGCTTGTACTTGGGCAAGGTCATCAGGTATATCACTCTTTGTGACATGAAGAGGCTCTTCTTTGCTTTGACTTTTATCATTAGTTTTTGTTAGCCTTGCTCGAATGTCCTGTATGGAAGCACCACGAGCTATTTCCTCCTGTAGCTCAGTTCGAGCAGCCTCATATTCCTCCTGAAATACACAACAGACAGTACGAGTAACTAAGTAGATAACAAAAGTGTCTAATGTCAGTGGGTTAGGATAGGATATCCCAAATAAGGGAAGAATATATCTGAGTAGCAGCAACATGATTAGAATTTAGAGCCTGAAAAGGACAGTTGAGAACGAACAAACATGACATTCATTTACACATTGTTTGGATGGTTGTTACCCGTTGTACTGTATTGTATTAACTTGTTAGTTTAAATACAATGTTTGTTTTGATTATTACTTAAATTATATTGTATCATATTGTTTAACTGTATTGTTGGGTAACCACGAAAAGACCCATTTTATGTAATGAATGATTTGGTGTGATCGCGCCGTTACCTTAATATTTTCTTCTCATTTTGTCTTACTTATTATTTAATAATTCTATTTTATCATTTACCCTACTTTTTCACAGTAGCTCTACCCATACGCTAAAGCTACTACCCATACCCTACTTTTCTTGTAGATTTATCATTCAAATTATGAATATGTGACATTATGTAAAGACGGAGAACGATGCAATCTATCCAAACGTTGTATTCATTAGAACAATACAATACGACACAATATAACACAACACAATACAATACGATACATTATGAAATAATATGTAACAACCATCTAAACAAAGTGTAATTAAGCACAACTGAGCTTTTCTCCTAAGTGTTGCATTAGCTTTATTTTGTAGCAGTTCAGTAGAATTTAGAGCTTAAAAATAATACAATTGAGAAAGAAAAAATGTAGCATTCCATTAAGCAAAGCTAAGCTTTTCACCAAACTATGGTATATCAACCATCACAGTCCTGACAAGGTAGTGTCCTTTTGGTTCTAAAATGAGACAAGAGTACGGGGTGACTTCTTTCTTATCCCCTAAGAATGGGATTAACATGCTATTTTCTCTGTCATTCATTAGGGGAAGGGATAGTGGTATCCCTTGGAATAAGTGGGTGGTTCTACTCCTTATTTCAGTGGTGCATCTCCCTTTTGTCCTACACTGCCCCTCTCGCTCCCATCCTCACACTCCCATCTCATGTTGCCTCCCTGGCAACCTGTCTCAGTCTCTTTCATTTTGTTTTTAGCCTTCTTTCGTATATTGGCTTGTTTTTATTGTTGCATTAGCTTTGTGCTGTAGAAACTCAATGCATGTCATTGACCCTATTTTGGGTCTTGGGTGATGGCAAAATCTCTGAAACTATTCTTGTTCAATAGGAAATGGTGGAAAGAAAAAGAAGCAACATCAGTATTTGGAATATGAGACCTTTTCACATTTTTTTGTCACCAGGACGAAGAGAAACATTGGATATTTTTTATGTTGGGAGAAATTCATCAAACAATTTTAAATAATCTACTTTACAACTTGCTGCTTAATGGTGTAGTTTACTTATATAGATGATACAGACTTTTTGTTTTATTTTACTGGTTCCTACTTCCTGGCTATTAACAGACTACACATTCTGTAATTATATGCATCCACTGGATAATAATCTTGCCTTTCTTACCTTAAAAAAGAAAACAAAGAAAAGAACTGGTCATACTCATTCATAGACTTTTTAGACTTGATTTCATGTCAAAGTTGGCTTACTGATTGTACTTGATTGAAATTTAAAGCCTAATTGTTGACTCTAAAACTAGCATTTTTTAAAATTAAAACAACAATTTTATGGTAAACTTGAGCCGCCACTAGTCTTGTATAAAATTTTCCCTAAAACCAACCCCACCGTATTTAGCATGGGCAAAATGGAGATCAGAAAGCAATCCCTTGACTCCTTGGGACAGACTATCTGCAACAGGGAGCAATAATAGTCCTATCACCTATGGGCTTCCTATCCATGAACCAAACAACCAGTTGATATATTCTGAGAAAGCATGCAAATAACATCAACAAAGATCAGCTGGTTGTTTGTGTTCATGGATAAGAATGCACAGAATTATAGTTGACAAGCTAAGTTCCATAGAAATCCTGAACTAGGGTTGAGAATTACAATATATGCCAATGTCAAAATGCTCGGTTTTCAGTAGAAAATAAAGGCTTGATAATTTAAAATGATCAACTCGGTGATGTTAGCTACCAACAATTTGCAGTATGACTTCCCCAGAAAGGTGTGGGACTACAGGAGTAAGTTACTTGCCTTCTCTTTCTCAGGGGTGTAATTCTGTTTTCCCTTCCTTTCCCACCTCAAATATGATTGGATCTGTACAAGCTCCTCAGGAACTGAAACATCTGGGCCTCGTGTCTCTTTTCTTGACAATTTGACACGAAAGTTACCACCATTATTCTTTATCCTGCAGAAGAAAGAGAGGTGAAATCCATGCAGCTCTTTAACCATAATGCTATGCTGTTCCTTCACAAAGATACTCATTTACCATTTATCTCGGGCTTCATCATATATGAGAAACTCAATAGCTTCGATAGCAGTGTCCCGTATCTCCAGTCTCAGGATGGAGTTAGAGCCAGACTAAGAGTAAAATTTCAACAACCAAAAATCATCAATTTTGCATCATAACTTAATCCATGTATGAGAGCAGCAAAACCAATTCCAACTTACTTTAACAAATGGAGTCCTAAGTGCTTTGTTCTTGTACACTTTGGTTCCATCCGGACGATCATTAGGAAGAGACCATGTTCTAAGATAATCATATAGAGAATAATATAAGGATGATTAGTCATCACAAGCTTAAGTCTCTCAAAATGATGACAGTTCAATTTGTAATTAAACTTACTCTGTCCCGAACTTTACTGCCCCCCAGTGTAAAATCAGTTTATCACTACCATTTGTAACTTGAAAATCCACGAAGGACACATCACCAGAAGTGGGAGGCCTAACATCAACCTGTTATAGTGCAGAAGCAAATTTGTTTATAGGCCGACTCTTTTACAAGAAAGTCATAATAAAAAATTCATTTTGCAAAGATAGTGTCCCCCATATGTACCTGTAGCTCAATATTCCCTTCTAGACTGAACTTTTCTGCTAGCTGTTCAAAGAAAACATTTAAAATAGGTAATATTAGAAAGATATTTGCACGGCGAACGGATGCTGAGTTATGAGTCTTTTCTTTTCCTTTTTGAGAAAGATTCTGAGTTATAAGTCCTGTGCTCTATATTTACCCATAAACGACATCTGTCTTTTGTTTTCACGTCATTATACATTCCCATAGTACATAAACTATTCGGTATTTGTTTCCTATGTCGAACTCTAGTTTTATTTTTATTGGCTATATATGATAGCACTGAAAGGTAAAATTAGACAATTATGATTTAATATTAGAACTTAGAAGGATCTGTCATAGCAACAGATCTTCAAGGAACAAATATAATGCAGGTAGGTTCAGCATTTACCTCAGAAGAGGTATCAGTGGTAAGTAGGGCATGAGGAGAAGTAGAAAAAGCACGCTTCTTTCCCATAGGTATTTTCTTTTTCTGCACCCTTAACCTGTTACCTCGAAACTCAGTTGATAAAGGTGATTTCGAGATCACTTGCTGTTGAAACAAAGAAGGAGGACTGATTCTACTTTTATGTTCCAACACTGTTGAGGTTAGGAATCCCTGGTACAGCAAGTTATTCCCTAAGGAATTACTCATATTCTCCCACTGGCTAAATTCACTGCTAATACAATACAAAATCAATCAATACAAAAACTTTGAAGTTTTATAAAGGAATCAACCAAATCCAGAATTCCTTCAAAGCAATACAGAAATATACTAATCAAATGTATGTCGGTGACCAATCACTTTTTGTACATACAGAACAGCATTTCCCCTCTTTTTTTTTTCTTTTTTCCCCAGAAATATGCTGCAAATAAAAGGTTAAAGGCGCTTGAATTTGTAAAATTAAGCTAAATCAACACCAAATTCAATCGAAATCTCCAAAAATTTGAGATAAAAAGATGTTGGAGTTGTCGATCAATTATAGTATAATAATGGAGTAGAAATTTACCTCAAATTCAGCTCGATTGGAGAGTGGAAAGTGGTAGTGAAATAACGTAAAGGAAAAGTATTGTAATTGATATTATAGGGAAAAAGAGTGAGGTGGCGAGTTTTGAGATGGGTTATGGTGGTCATTGGTTATGGGATTGCGGGAGATGTCACGTTTTTGAGATGGAGCCGGCGTGGGCCCCGTGAACTAGAGCAATTTCATTGGATGTTTTTGCAATTTGAATGTTTATTTTTGGAGTTTTCTGGAAATTTCATTATAACCTCTTCTTTTTCTTTGATATTTTCTTTTCTTTTGATTTTGATATTTTCTTATTTAGTTATTTTGACAAATCAAAAAAAAAAGTTATTTATTATTTTAAAAAAAATTCACTTCATAATTTTATATTCATCATTATTTTTTAATAAGTGTATCAATTCAAAAACAGATAAGTAATTAGGAATCGGGAGTATGGGTGTGCATTCGGTTTTTCGATTCGATTTTATACTATTTAGTTTTGATTTTTGGTTTTTGGTTTTAAAGAAGTGCAACCCAATTCAAACCAAAATAAATTTGGTTTGATTTGGTTTAGGTTTTTTCGATTTGGTTAATTGGCTTTATCAATAATTAGAAACATAACAAAGTTATATTTGCAATTTAAAATTTCTTTATAAATATATTGAATTTCTTAAATATACTTTTTAATATACATCACAAGTAAACGTAAAATACAATTCTTAAAAGTATATCAATTATAGATGTCCAAACATAAGAAAATAAACTAAATCATAATGAAAATAACTAAAAGGGGACAAAAGTGATTAACTCCAACTTATATATATATATATATATATATATATATATATATATATATATATATATATATATATATATATATATATATATATATATATATTTGATTTTTTCGGTTTTTCGATTTTCATTTTTCTAAATCTGAAATCAAACCAAAAAAACAAACAAAGTAAATTATAAATGCAAAATCAAATCAAGAATCCAAAAAATTAATCCAAATTAGAATTTGGTTTGATTTTCGATTTAATCCAAATAGTGCACGCTCCTAACCGGAGTATTAAATGAGATTTCTATTCTTAGCTCTGGCTAATTGAATTAATTTCAATGATTGATTATCTTAATTCTTAGTGCATAAAAATTCTATATTATCTAGTACGAAAAAATTAATAAAATAATTGCAAATTTGAAGAGAGAGACTAGAAACAATATTTGTTATATAAATGACAGCAAGAAAATATTAAGTAAATGGAATTGAGGTATTATTTGTGGCTTTTAAACAGCTATATATATATATATACTATATATATATCATGGTTGAACTAATAAGATAATTCGAGAAAATAAGTAGTTGGCTATGTGATTAAAAAAATAAATAAGCATTGCGTGAAAAGAAAAAAAGTATAATCCAAGAAATGTTGAACTTCTTATTCAAAAGAATATTAAGAAACGTATATTATAAGAAAACCTTTCGAATAAACAGTACACAAGACAAAAAGATAGAATTGTGGAAATTAAAGAAAAAACAAAATTAAAGAAATGGCCTATCAATTTCACAGGTATAGGCAGACATTAAAGGAGAGTTATCCACAAGCCAGCACCATTTTAGCACACGATATATATATATATATATATATATATATATATATATATATATATATATATAAGAGTTAAAAAGATATTTCGAATCAAATAATATAATTATTTATAAATTTATAAAGATGAAGCAGTTTCAATAATATTGAAACTAGGTTACATTTATTACAATTTGAATGCGATCCCTTTGTAAAATATTATATTAACCGATCGAGAAAGAAGAATATAATTAGTTTAGTGTGGAGCCTGAGCTACAGATAGAGCAACCGACATATGCTTAAGGTAACGGCCCACAACTTTGGTTAAGGGTAAAAACTTGATCCCAAATTGATCCAATGCATCAGCACAATCTGTATGTAAAGAGGCTAAATTTGTGAGCATTGTTCCTGGATCATTCTTGTTTAGTGCCTTCATTGCTTCTTGAAGATCACTTACTGCACCATCCATAGCCTCTTTACATGTATCTTGAATTGATGTCTTTGTTTGTGGTGCAACCCCTGTGATTTGTGGAAGAATGCTATTCGTCACATTTTGAATCCTGCATACAAAAAAATTTATGTTAAGTATCTCTCATAGCTCATAAATCAATCCAGAAAGGGGTTGATTAGAAAATTATGATAACTCATTGATTCATCTGGTACCCTATATTTGCCGATTTATCATTTTCGTTAACATACCTAAATTCTTTTGATTATATTTTTTGAATAAAAAATTGATCAATAAATAGGGTAAATATACATTGTTTGTTAAACACGACTAGGGATATATCCACTCTAAATCATGAGTTGAATTATGACTAGTATTTCAGTCCAACTCAAATAATTTTTGCTCATTTGACAATCGTACCTGTACGCAATTTCCGTACATGCGTGTATGCTCTTAACCATTGCTTCCTTCCAATTAGTTGCACCGTTGACAACATTATTGCACAAAATTGGTATAGTGCAAATCTTACAATATGGGCTCGTTGGAACTGCGACATCAGCCTCGCTGCTCTTTGTTACCACAAGAATGATAGCCATGCTTAATAATAAACAAAAATTCAATCTTTGTGAAGCCATGGCTTTCCTTTTTCTTTTTTTTCCCTTAGGCTCAGAGAAATTATATATTTTTTCTTTCTCAGGCCGGCTGGAATTGGGATGTAAAAGAATAATTTTTTCAATATTGGATTTGTGTACATATATGAGTAAAGATCGCATCGTAAGAGCCACTAAAAATAAAAAATCATGAGAGAAAAGAGGTATACGCCTCAATTTCTTATGTTTAGCGTGGTGGTAAAATTGTTCCTTATATATCGATCTGTTAATTTTACCCGTGGTATGAATTTAATTTGTTGCACCATGCATGATAATAAAGTCGTACACAAACTAAATTGGCTCAATACAATAACGAATATAAATATATTACTTAATGGGATCCGAAAGGAGATAGAGATGTTTTCGAGAGGGACCTTTTTGTAATTTGACAAATTGTAGGGATTACAATTTTAAAGATTATGATATCTTAAGTTGTATAATTATGTAATTTTTTCTTAATTTTTTCCAGAAACTTCAACCCTTTCTGTATCAATCGGTTCGAGTTTGAAGTGGAAATAAATCACTTTGACTTTTCAAGATCAATTTTTCTACTAAAGCTTCTTGGGTTGAAGAAGTCAACAAATACAAAATAACAAATACAAAATAAATTCATGTTTGCATAACACTTCTTCCGATTCATGATCTTTCACTTTATTACAAAGTCTACTCAAGCTTATTCTAGCCATAATATCATCTTGATTACCCAAAAACAAAGCAAGCTAATCAAAGACAAATTCATCCAAAACATTTCAAAAAATAAAGCTTAAAACAAAATATCAGAATGGAGAAAAAAGTCGCTCCTTCGAGTTAAATTGATAATTTTCTTAGCTTATTTTTAATAGGTGAACCGATCAATTTGTATGTGTTAAGCATACAACTAAAGTAGAATGATTAGACCTCCTTTTGACTTTTTGGACTACCTATAAATTTCAAATCCCCTTTTCTTACTTAGATAGAAAAATAAACAAGCAAGATTATACTGCTTTTCTTTTCTTTTCAAAATTGCTAATTACATCGAATTTTACTTATAACTAAGCTTTTTCATTTCAAAATTGAAAAAGATCACTCTTTTTTTAGATATATATAAAAATAGATCGCGTAATTAATAGAGTGTGAACTCGACTTATTCATCCTTCTTCAAAATGCATGATGTCTTTCTTCTAAATAAAAATAAAATGACAACGAATAAGAGGAATATTGCAAAAATATCAATGAGGACCAAATGGTCACATGCAATTTGTAAAGAAAAATCAAAGGGGAATCTCTTACCAAGTCAAAAAATGCATATTCCCTTTGGATTCATTGTAAAGCTTTCCTATTTCCAAAGTCGATGAAAAAAAACCAATTAATGCTCTCAACTCTCAAGTCTCTGTCTTTTATGTTGGGAAAATTCAACTCCATGGCAATTTGGAATTAACTCTCACGCTAAAATAGGCCGACATCTCAGAGACACAATTTAATTAAATAATGGTTTTATTATTTCTATTGAATTTATTTTCTTTTGTAATTTTATACATTTTTTTGGCCTACGTGACCTTTAGACATCTCTCACGCGCCTCACCTAAGCCAAAAGTTCAGGGGAGATAATAGGACCTTAGTTTAGTTAGTATGTGTCTCTGATATTTTGATCACAATTTAAGGGGTACGTATGTCCTATCCCTCTACTTTCAATAAGAACGACATATAAACAGGAACAAAGAGACTGATAAACACTCTCTCCATTTATTTCACTTATCACATTTGAACTTAACACACCCATTAAGATTAACATAACTAGTTTACCCTACTATTTCTATCAATTAATGCTTGATATTAAGCATTAGAAAATAATTAGGAAAATAATAATTAATACTAAACCCTAAAATATGAAAATAAATAATTTGTCTTTTTTAAATATGTCAAAAAGACCATTAAAAGCGAAAATCTAAAATTTTAGAAGGGAAAAGGAGTATAATATACCTTTCAACTTTGGGATTTAGAATTGATATACCTCTAGTTATAAATATATAATAGAGATATTTCTTAAATAATTAAAGTTATGATTTTTTGTTATATGAGTATACACACAAAGTCGAAACGGAACAAGCTATAATTAACCATTTCACAAAAATATGGAAATGAAACTTTTAAATATGTATTATGTTGAATTATTTGACATAATGTTTTTTTAAAATCAAAAGTTAAAATGATCAGATTTGTAGTTTTGGTATAAAATTATGTCCGCCGATACGGAGTTAAACTACATTGCATAAATTGACACGGAGTTGAAAATTCCACCGCACCAAACACCCCGTCATAGAAGAGGGTCCTATTTATCTAGAGTTGTTTGTTGTTAGGTTTTTCTTTAGATTTTTCAACAAGTATGGATTTGGAATCTAAATCTGTTAACACTCTAGCTGTTGATTCTGAACATAAAGCGACTGAATTGAGAATATACTCTGTTTCATCACCTCACATGAGATCATTTCATCTTTGTTGGATTTCATTCTTTTCTTGTTTTGTTTCCACATTTGCTGCTCCGCCTCTTCTTCCTATAATCCGTGACAATCTTGATCTCACTTCAACTGACATTGGAAATGCCGGAATTGCATCTGTTTCCGGTGCAGTTTTTGCTAGAATTGCAATGGGAACAGCTTGTGATTTATTCGTCCAAGACTTGCTTCATCTGCACTTATTCTCATAACTGCACCAGCAGTTTTCTTAACTTCAATCACAAATCCACCATTATCTTTCCTTGTCGTTCGTTTCTTCACAGGGTTTTCCTTAGCTACTTTTGTATCGACTCAATTTTGGATGAGCTCCATGTTCTCTGCTAACGTAGTTGGCACTGCAAATGGTATAGCTGGAGGATGGGGAAATCTTGGTGGCGGTGCTACACAGTTAATTATGCCTTGCGTCTTTTCCCTTATACATAATAATAATAAAATTTGTGCAGATCAGTTTACTGCTTGGAGAATTGCGTTTTTTATACCTGCTCTGTTTCAGGCTTTGACTGCTTATGCTGTTTTCTTTTTAGGACAAGATATGCCCGATGGGGATTACGCCAAACTCCATAAATCTGGTGAAAAGCATAAGGATAACATGTTAGATGTGTTGTATCATGCAGTTACTAATTATAGAGGGTGGATTTTGGCATTGACTTATGGTTATTGTTTTGGTGTGGAACTTACTGTTGACAATATAATCGCGCAGTATTTTTTCGATAGGTTTCATGTGAATCTTCATACAGCTGGGATTATTGCAGCTAGTTTTGGTTTAGCAAACATGTTTTCTAGGCCTGGAGGAGGGATGTTGTCTGATATGGTTGCAAAGAGGTTTGGTATGAGGGGAAGGCTTTGGGTACTATGGATTGTGCAGACAATAGGAGGGTTGCTTTGTGTTGTATTAGGGAAAGTTGAATCTTTGAGTGGTTCTATTGCTGTGATGCTTTTGTTCTCGGTTTTTTGTCAAGCTGCCTGTGGGCTAACTTTTGGGGTTGTTCCATTTGTTTCGAGAAGGTACATATGTTGTATTCATTCTCTTGACAATAATTCAAATTTATAACTTTACTTGTAATCATGTCAGTATGTATGTAAGACTCATACAACTTATTTAATAGATCACTGGGCATAATATCGGGGATGACAGGAGGAGGTGGAAACGTTGGAGCAGTAGTAACACAAGTAATATTCTTTAGAGGATCAAGATATTCAACAGAAAGAGGAATTACATACATGGGTATCATGATAATATGTTGCACTATCCCTATTTTGTTTATATACTTTCCACAATGGGCTGGAATGTTTTATGGCCCCTCATCTAAAGGCTTGACAGAGGAAGACTACTACATGAAAGAGTGGAGTTTAAACGAAAAAGAGAATGGTTTTCATCAAGCAAGCATGAAATTTGCTGGTAATAGTAAAAGTGAAAGAGGTAAAAAAGTTGAATCAGCACCAACACCTAATTAATATGTAATTGTTTGACTATCCCTTTCGTGTCATTGACATTATACATCTTGATTTGTCACTCTATTTTGTTTCGCATTGTATTGTTCAAATTTCTGTTTCCCATCATTATTTTCTACTTCTTCTTGAGTTTTATTTGTTCTAATTTAAGTGTCTTAGTTTGAGTTTTTAAGAATTCAATGTGTCTAGTCCTTAAGATTTTGTGGTTGAATGGAAACTTATTATACTAAAAACACTCTTGGGACAATCCAAAGCAAAGTAACAACTCCTATTGTTTAAGCTATATGAGCCCTTACCGCTAGCCAATTAATGTTTCCTATAACTGGACATGTAAAAATAGCAGACCCAACTCATTAATTATTCGACTCAAAACCTAATGTCAATTAGTTAGTCTCATCAAAGCAACATTGGATATCCTATCATAACTAACATATTTGTTCATAACAAATTAACAGGAACATTAAGGGACGCTGGTGTTTTCTTATTAATTACCTCTAGTATGATAGGAATTAAGTTCAATACCACTATATATACTTTGGTATTTAATTTGTTATACATTCTAGCCCTTGATTTTGCATATTCTTGGAGTCATCAACTCCAACTTTGAAGTGGTGTTTAGAAATACTGACGATAATTTGTTTTGTATGTCACTTCAATTTTCTGTCAAATTCTACTTGTGTGTATAAATATTTTCCTAGAAACCTCAACTTTAATTAGTAATCATGTCTCATATGTAACAACTTTAAGTCCATGACTCAACATATTTATCCATTAATACAATGTTTTCTAAAAAAAAAGAATTTGAAAATGTCCCTCTAACCCGGTTCCCTAAAGATCGGATAAGATTGAGAAAACTCATCTATGATAATGTATATTGTGTGTATATGCGATTTTCATGGACGCTATTATATGACATGTGTATATCACAGAGAAATTTTTATGGATATATACATGATATAAACAAATTACAATGTATGTGATATATCTGGGATGTCTTCAGCCTCGAGTTTTCAGTATGAAATTTCGTTAAAATCCTCTTAAAATCTCTATAATCAAATTTGGATAAAAGTCTCTATAATCAAATTAAAATCCCTTGTTTTTAATAATCCACTATAGCTTTTTCATGGTATAAAACCAATTAAACCTTAACAAATATGTAATACCTACGGACTGAAAATTTTGAATTTGTCATTTTTCATATAGATATAGGTCTTTAATACTATATGTTTAGTGAAAGTCTTATGTTACTATTTTATATTTTATCTTATATAAAATTCATGGTTCTAGCTAGAGTATAAAGCACAATTTGCAAGTGCTTGTACTATTTCTTATTTTTTTAATTTAATAGACCCATAAATAGGGGTACATATTAAGTTGATTTCTGATTTGGTAACTGCTCCCACCTTTATTTTTCAATCACAAAATAAACTATGCACTCTACCAATAATATAATTAAGTAATAATCTTGTAATAAGAAATATTAAGAAAGTACTTAATTAATAATTAAGAAATTAAAAATGAGTGTTTCCTGTTAGTTGGCTGGAAAAGTTAGTAACCACAGTTAGCTAGTCCCGTGTCAGCGTAGATATATTCCTAATTACTTGTTTACTTTTAAATTGATACACATATTGACACAATAAGCTTATCATTTTATCCCTATTAATTATGAAGTGGATGAATTAAAAATTTAAGATTTTTAAGAAATTGTACATTTTTTCAAAGTAATTAATTGAGGGTATAATAGCTAAAATTATTTTGTCTTTTTTTGATTTATCAAAATGAACAAGAGAATATAAAAGGAAAAGTGGACAAGTAATTAAAAACACATGAAATACTAAAAGTGGTTTTTTATTTTTATTTTTTTAATCATTCCTAATAAATCTATTATTGAGGTAAGACCGAATTCTCATCAAGGAAAATGTAAAGCACCTTTAAATCATAGATAATGTTCATAAACACACTCGATATGAAGCAGACATATTAACGAAGAAATCCTATACCTATAGTTTATCAAAAAAATAGTAGTATATATATATATATATATATATATATATATATATAACAAAAAATATGTGTATATTATAACATATCTATTTAATTCGATTTTGTATCCAGTTTAATAATTTTAATACAACTTAGTCAAATATTATTTTTTATTTTTCAAAATTCAAATCATCTTTTAACCAAACCATCAAACCCCCATGATTGTTTTTTTTTTTATATAAGAATACAAGATGAGGCAAGAGAATAGTGTATTTCAAAATCACAAGCAATTTTTAGAGTAAAAAATATATATTCACGTGACTAGCTATGTAACAAAACAAATAAGCTAGACAATGCATTATATAGTTAAATAGACCCGTAACCTCAAAAAAGTTAATTACTTCTTTCATTTCTATTTATACATTGTTCTTACTAAAATAGATGTTTTTAAATGCTTGTCATTTTACAAAATCAATGCATAAATAACATTATTCTTTTTATTTTACTCTGGAGAATTATTAGCCTTAAAAATATGCATTTGACCAATATAGAAAAATTAAGTAATTAATTCATGTTCGTTTATTAAAAACTTAACTTTAAAAGAAGACTAAATAATGATACAATGATGAACTTACTTAATTTCTTGAGGAGCGTGAAACCTAAAATGGTGATAACTAAATAAAAGCGTAAAAGTATAAGGTAATAGTATAAAATGGAATAGAAGTATTGTTTATGAGATCTTTTTGTCCTTTTTAAGTTTAGATAGTTGTAGATTTGAAGTCACTAGTGTAAGGTGAAAAGTAAAAGAAAATGGGATGGATGTTCTAATTAAAGGGTGAAATAAAATTAAACAAGGTAAAAAGCCAGATAATTATAAAAGAAATTAATGTGAGCCAAAAACAAGGAGAATGCTGAATATATATATAAACTCCAAAATTCATCTAAAAAAGAAGGCTTCATGCATATTTAATTCTAGACTAGGTAGAACTTGTGTCTTCCACCATTAAAAACATAGGGGAAGGACAAAACAAACCATAGAAAATATAAAAACAAACACAATTAATTACAATAGTACTATTATAAATAAAAAAAATTCACAAGCAAACATGTTCATGAGATGTTGAAATTCCTCTAACAAATCCACTTCCCCTTGTAACACAATAATCCATACTTGAAGGAAGAAGTGGTGCTTGTGATTTTCCGTAAGAATTCCAACACAATCCTGCAAGTTGATTAATTCCTCGATAATTCGTCGATGGTTTTAATTGAATATCAATTAAATCAACGTCTGTACATGGAATTGAATTACTGCAAGCTAGATGAATTGGTTTGGTTGAATAAGTTCCAATAATTTGATTGAATTGTACGTTGGATATGGCTACTGCTCCTGTTTGATTCTTGCACACATCTTGTTTGTCACAATAATATTGATCTATCATGATTGGTACCTTAACATTTGATACTTGAATGTTTGTAAATGATATGTTCTTCACTGATCCAACACCACCCTATATATATATATAAGGAAAAAATAATAATGAATGAATTAACTAAAACAATTAATAAAATTTTATCTACGATTAGGGTACGTAAAAGAACTTAAAATATACTAATTACTATGTAATAAAGTTTTGTTATATCAGTGTATATTCTTAATTAACACCTACCTGCCATGTTTTAATCCTTGCACCATACATAGTGCTTTGCAAGTTCACATTGTCAACAATGATGTCTGAAACGCACGCAACACTTCTATCTTTTCCTAGACCTCCTAGGCTGTGATAACCAAAATATGAAATAAATCAAACTATATATTATATTAAGATATAATTATAAATATTTGTTTCCAATAAATACATGGTTAGAACCACTTGTCTTTAAAAGATCATTAAGCTGCTAATAAATGAATACCTATGATATGTTGAATTACATACCTTATGCCATGTCCAGGACCACAATTCATGTGATGGATATGAATATTGGAGCAACCAGTTTGAATTGATATGCAATCATCTCCTGGTAATTAGTGTTAATTAATTAGAAAATTATGTAATCTCATTATTTACTAAAGTGTCCTGATGGACAATAACATTGGATTGAGTAATTTAATCATTTTAATTAGTGGTGTACCAACCAGTATCCAGGATAAAGTTAGGTATTAATTTTCCCACTTGTCATTATGTTAGGTATTTATACAATTGGAGTACATAAATTATCTTTATAATAATTAATATATTAGCGTTGGAGGCAAGACAAATTAAAAGTTAGTTTTAGTGACAGTTAATTTATCGGTTGAAATCTGAGGATGAAAATGGGACCATTAGTTAGAAATATTCTTCAAATGTAAAGTGCACGTGGTAGCAACTATATATAAAGTCCTCTACTTTCTTGGCCTTCTTAAAAAATAAAAAAAACAAAAAAAAAACAAGAACTACTACTTTTATCTCCCTTTATTTCTATTCTGATCACTCTTTAAGCTTATTTGGTCACAACAATAATAGTTTTTCTTAGATTAGGGGAGACTTCAAGTTCATTCATTGTTCTAACAAATCAAATATAAACAAGTAAACATGATCGAAGAAAAAAATAAAATGTGAAATTTTTGTTAAAATACTTTTTTTTAAAATCTATTATTAATAAATCATCACTAGGTATACAACCTATTTGCATATCAATTAAGAAAACAACCTATATATAGAAAAGTTCATTCTTTAGTGTCATATAAATCAAAATAAAACATACGCTTTTAATTAAATCGGATCGGAGGAATAATAGAAATAAAATTTACCTGTTCCAATATTGGAGTGATGGATCTCAACATCTTGTGTGTTTTGTAGGTGAATTCCATCGGTGTTTGGGCTACTTTCTGGGGCAGAAATTGTAACATTGTAGATTTTCACCCCTTTAGAATTGTCAAATTTAAGGTGACATTGAGGACTGTTTATAATTTTGATATCACGTATTGTCACATTATAGCTACCATAAAATCGTAAAACCTGTCATAAAAAAAAAAGTTATTCATCACTAGTCACATAAGTGAATATATATTAATTTTGTAATGAATTAGTTATTAGTGATTCAACTAATTAGGTACTGATCGTCATATTTTACTTACAGTTGGTTTCATATCAGGAATGTTTTTAGATTTTTTCATCACCTGTAAAATAAATAAGAATATGATCATTAACATGTAAAAATGGTCTAATATAATGATACTACATATATGGATAGAGTCTACCTCTTTAATTTAAATTCACGCAAGAAAATTTCTTATTAAAAGGTAAATCACTCTCTAACAAAGATAATTTAAAATATAACATGACTCGAACCCAAGATATCAATCTAATTAAAAATAAAGGAGTACAATTATCACTCCATCGCAATACTTATTGATCTTCAACTTAAATTTACACGAGGAGGTAATAAAACATGCAAGCCATCTTTCTTCATGTATAATATTTTCGAGTTTAACTTTTATATATCAATAGTACAAAATATTTTTGTATGTAATTAAGTCATTTAAATAATAATTACACGAATTCGACCTAATATAAAATATTGGAATTTATGAGAAAATGTGGCACATTAGCTGTTATAATAAATTAAATTACACATTAATAATATAAAAAAAAATACATTGTTATCACATACAAATTAAAATTAAAAATTAATCTCTTGTTTCCCTAAAGGGAAAAAGAGATTGGATTCTTCCTTTAATTCGAACTGACTCTAATAGTGATTTTTACTCACCCCACCCCTCACCCACCCACTCACACACACAACATATACATTTTTAAAAAAATAAAGTTAAGAGTAATATTGTAAGTGGTAGAAATGTACAAACCTGAAAAAAATCAATTTGAGAAAGTTTCCACCAGTTGTAGCCTTGGCCATCAAGGGTGCCAGTACCTTGGATGGTAAAGTTGTGCATCCACTTAAAATTCAACCACTGAAACAAGCTGGATTTTGGCCAGGATCCTACTTTTGGAGGACCCAAAATAATTCCATCTATCTGTTTACATTCCACTCATGATCAGAAATGTAACACAATTCTAACTATTATTAAATCATTAAAAAGGAATTTTTAACAGACAAAGAATATACTTTTTGTCAAGTGACCAGGAAATGTTTTAGGGCATGGGTGTTAGAGAGAATATATTATTTCATCCCTCAGCGTTCATACACTATTACAAAAACAACTTTGAACGATGATAACATATATACACAAATTAATAAAGAATGTTAAAGTCTTTAATTTACTGGTGTTAATTACATGTCATTACCTCCAATGTCGTTATAGGCTTTAACGACATTTACAAAGAGCGCTAATATCTAATTATCATTAGTAAATGTCTCTAAAAAATATAGTTACAACTATTGATGTTAATTAATTGCCGCTAAAAATTATTTTTGGAGTAGTAACGGTTGAGCTTTCGAAATTGAAACTTTTAAACTTTAATCGTGAATTCTTACTTAGAGGTTTTAAGTTAAGCTATGTAGAAAGTATTATAAAAGTCATGATAATTAACAACTTAAAAAGAGATATGTATATTCTCGAAATTCTAACATAAATGGATTGACTCTCGAAATTCTAACTGTGTCACATAAATTGACTGAGATGGATGGAGTATATAAACCTGAAAAACAAAGTTTGGCATGCATGGTCCTTGAAGTGTAATGGGATTGATTAAGAATTGAAATTCTGAAGGAATCTCTAGAGTAGCCCCTTGGACTTTGCAAGCTGCTTCCCATGCTGTTTCAAGTGCCTATAATTAATATTGAACATTTACTCCATGAGTACTTTGGACTAAAATCAAGATTGATTAATCATATATATATATATATATATATATATATGCGCTCTATCCGCCTAGTCAATGCGTACCCTAGAGAATATTATCTTTTAAATCATATCATTTTGATTGTATGTACGCGTAAATTTTGTGTAATTAGCTTTTATTTACCTTGGTATCATTAGAAACTCCATCACCTTTGGCTCCAAAGGACAAGATATTAAAAAAAGGAGATTCATGTGTTGGGTAAAAACCATGAGATGGAGATGGAGAGTTTGAACAATTTGGTGCACCTCCATTATTTTTCTTATGTTTGTGATGTATTTTGCTCTTTTTGGTATGGTGGTGTTTCCTTGCATCAACTGATATTATGGAAAATGTAGTGGCAAAAATAATAAGTAGAAGAAATATAAAACAACAAGTCATGTTCTTCTTCATTTGAAACATATATTGAAATTTGCAAGTCATGAAATTGAGGTGGTTATTGACACTATATATAGACTATATTTCACCCCAAATATAACCCTTATTATACTCTTAAATTACTGAAGAACCATTCCAAGTACATAATATGGATTATTATTATTATTATTATTTTTATCAAATAGATGTCACTATTGTGCAAAGTTTGTGGCTCTTAACACTACAATAAAAAATAATCATTAACGGCATTTAATTCTTAATTGTCGCTAAATATGTATTTTTAGCGGCAATTGTCACTCTTTGTATATGTCCCTAAAACTTTTAGCAATATTGGTTCTAATGTCACTTAACTAATTCCGGTAAAGACTTTAGCACTCTTTATTAGTGTCAATATTTAATCGCTAAAAGTTGTTTTTGTTGTAGTGTAAGAAAAGATAAACAATACAGTCTAAAGGTTCACTTTACTCTTGCTTCTTTTAATTCCCTTTCACAAAACTTCTTTCTGACCATATTCACTTGCTTAGAGTAGAAGCCTAGAGGGGTTCCATGGTACCTAATAAATCAATACTCATTATGTTTTAATTTATGCTAATTAATTATTTGATTGGTGCTTGCTGGAAATTCTTTGTGTTTACAATGATAGTCAAAATTGTAATAAGTGAATTACGATCAAGCTCTTTTCATTTTAGAATGTGAGTAAAAATAATGACAAGGAATTAAGTTATATCAAGCTCTTTTCATTTTAGGTTAAATCGTTTGAGCAAGAATGAAAGAAAAAAACAAATTATGTTATTAAGAATAAGATTCTGAGTAAAACACAATGACAAAAAAAATGAAATAAAATATAAAGATGATAAATAGCTTGTGTTATCAAATCGATCGAGTTATTTGATTTTTTATGTATTACAAGTGAAGATTGGATGTCTTTTTTTTCTCCTATGCAAGAGTTTATTTAAAAGGTTATCCTGTGATTATGTGAATACTCCAATGGCAGTGTGATTTAGTGAATTGATGACTAAAAGGTCCACATGTCACCATATATATTTAAGTTACAAGTTGCATTGTAAGACAACGCATGAATGAAGACACTATCGTGCTCAAACTCTATTTGCTAGACCTAGTTTTATTTTTATCCCCATACAATCATTTAACCTTTGTACATTTAAAACATATATCATAATATATATTTGTGTGTATAAGACGGGTCTCTACATATAGACTTTTAAAACTTACCATCTTTAACATGTCGAGCTATAAAAACTTCATATTAAACATGAAATTTTTAACTTAAATTATTGTCAAATTTAACAAACTAGGCACTAAGAGAGTACCTAACTGTGGACACATCAGATGGATAATTATACTTTAACAGTTTGGATTATCGAATATCAAAATTTAATTATACTAATTTACTAGCCAATCAATATGTTATCAATTGGCTTGGTATCAAATTAGAAACTAACGGACGGTTATTGGGCGGTGTATTGGCTCCACCATTCCAAGCTCCTTGAATTTCTTTCACTTTCTGTAACGACCTGCTTAGTCGTTTTGAGCAGCAGATTTTAATTCTGGAAAAACTGTCTGAGACGACGTATCCAACGACGGACCGTCATGGGCACGACGGACCGTCGAGGGTGTCTCGTTCTAAACACTTGGAATTCTTATATTTGAGTGCTGAAATCGACTCTCTGAACTCTGTGACGGACCTGCAGGACGGACCGTCACATACATGACGGACCGTTGTGAGGTTCCGTTTCAAAACACTTCAACTCTTGAGATGGGACGAGAGCAATTC